>JAOXJJ010000819.1:8248283-8264958 GCA_025769935.1 Phoenix roebelenii
CAAGTGATTGTGAGATCAATCACCCTCTGCATCGAGCATACATAAGATGTGCCAGTCTTTCCGGTAAACATTGATCCTCGACTCAATGTACCAATGACTGGGAATATTTAAGATTAGAATTTTAGGATTTTAGATCTCACTAGTATGATCTCATCATAGCCTCAAAATCATTGCCCTAATCTAAGAGGTTTATCACAAATATAATCAACAGCATATGATAAAACACAATGTCTTTATTCATATTTAAATGTCATGTACATGATTTAGAAAATCAAAAGAGAACCCTTCGCAATACATATTGCGTTTGGCTTGTAGGGCATCTATTCTTTCAAACAGAGCCTTCAAGCTTCTATATCCTGTACATTCAACAACTAAGCTCACCTGGTTGTTACTAAAGGGCCTTCTTGGGTGTAGGGGAATGAAAGGAGGTGGAATTTTCTTTGCCTTGAACAATTTTACATCAATGTAATTTTCTCAACCAAGTTTTCAAACAATCAATGCAATTTATCTGATCATTTAATTGGAGATGCAGTGTGAGAGGAGGATATGTCAAACAAGAGAAGGTAAAGGAGATAGATGCCTTATGGTTTTACCTTCCTGCCATCCTCTGTCTTCGTTAATTAACTAGCAAAATGACTTTTACATGGTCAAAAAATGAAGACACTACCATCATTGACTGACCACTCCATGTGTTCAGTTATAGGTTTTTATTACAATTAACTATAAGTCCACAACTGATATAAGGGCTTGTTAGAACTTAACAAGTATGGGAGTAAAATACAAAACACGACACCACAATACATTTGCACTTATAACTATTATAAAATGTAACAACATTTACCAAGCACTAACAAGCTTTGAAGATTCTCTTCTCTATTGTCTTTCTATTATGGCTCTTGTTCCCGTATAACAAGCTCCTGATCATCTAGTTAATTATCATACATCCAACTCATTCAACCAAAACCTAATCTCCAGTCCTTTTCTGAAGCTGTGATCACTAGCAAAATTCAATCATCTATAATAAGTTAATTTCAGTTACAACTCCCTTGACAATTCTCGATGAAATAATTTATCTTTTCTGAAAATTAGGTAGGACAAAACTTGGATGCTCAGGGAAGTTTGCAACATTAAAGTTCACGTATTCATGTCAAGCAAGCTGTTTCAATCTCTAATAGTTATTTCACTCTAATAATGCTGAACTGTTTTTTCAGGGGTCAGGTACTTGGAGAAGGCAGTGTTTAATCTTGATTATGGGCAGTTGAAACTTGTTTTCCATGCACTTAGGGAGCGTAAACAGGTTATTGAGAATGCTCCACACTTATGCCATGCTTTACCATGCATGACACCATGTTTTGACTGGTTCGAGGCTGTGTATTACTGGATGGGACTAAAGTTGTATGATCTTGTTGCTGGTCGAAGGATGCTACATTTGTCACGTTATTATTCTGCAAATGAGTCAGTGGAACTTTTTCCTACTCTTGCCCGAAAGAGTCATAACAGAAGCTTGAAAGGAACAGTTGTTTATTATGATGGGCAAATGAACGATTCTCGGCTGAATGTAGGATTGGCTTGCACAGCTTCATTACTGGGTGCAGCAGTGCTTAACCATGCAGAAGTAATCTCCTTCATTAAGGATGAGTTTGGTGAGCGCATAACTGGTGCACACATCCGTGATAGCTTATCAGGTAGACACAAGCAAGTTTATACTCTTCTTTTCCCAGAATCCAAGTAATTTACTTGTATAAGCCTAGCATACATGGCATCTTGCTTAGGTAATTTCTTGATGGTTTCTCTTTTCTACTAGCTAGGTTCGCAGATGAATATGACTTACCTGTATAAAATAATCATCTCATGTATAACATTTCTTTTGTTATGTAAGCTTAGCTTGATGACAATCTCCACTTGTTATTGTTACATTGCTTGAGAAGAATAAGTAGTGGCAATTCTGTGGGCTCTAATATTACCATTAATGTTGGTTTACACTTCACGGAGCAAACTCTTAATGGCTTAACATGACAAAAACAATTGCTAACACACGAAGTTGGTACTAGAATATATTTTTTGTATGCTTATACATTTTAATGTAAAATGTGCAACCATATATAAAAGCCTACACCATATGTAAATGAGGCTTAAATTGCTAGAATTTTTCCTTTCTACAAGAATGTATGATTTCAGTGTTTTTGGTTCTATGAAGCTCAACTGAGTCTTCCTACTCTACATTTTCCTAGAGCTACCAACCATGTTAACCATGTCACACCATGTCTTCAGGCAAATGTTTATGCTACATCTCTTATTAGCTTTATCAACCAGTCATAATTTTCTGATCAATGATCAACTAAATAGTAGTAAACTTTGTCAATCCAAGCCATATTTATGATTTTACACTGTACACTTCCTTTCTGTCTTTCATCATTTCCAATTTTCTTTCATCTTCTTTTTCTCTTGGATAAAATTGTGCCTTCTTTCTTTTCCTAAGTATCTTTTAGCGTCACAGACTCACAGTTATGTATTTTGCTTCTTACAAATTTCATAACTAGTGGTTCCTCTTCTCCATTATCTCAAGGCTGACCTTTTATTGTACAAATTTCATAACTAGTGGTTCCTCTTCTCCATTATCTCAAGGCTGACCTTTTATTGTTCTAAACACTAGAAAATGTTTTTCTTGATCTCATTAATGGCAAACTTGTGTTACTCTGAATTCTAAGCAATGAAGCAACCACTTCTTGTCAGACAAGTTTCAACTATGATAGACAATGAATTTCATAGTCAGACAAACTTCAACTATGATAGACAATGAATTTCATCATTCTCTTCCTTGTTTTTGACCACTAAGCATCAAGAACACACCATGCAACTTGTTCTGAATGATACAACTTATCCTAACTTCTTTAAATGTTACATTGACTTATAATGTCTGTGCCTTAAGATGTGATCCAACTTTATTATTTTATGCAATTGTTTATTATTTCATACAAATACTATTGTTTTCTTAACACCAAGAAAGTGTTGTATGCTGTTATACATGCTGGAAAATTTTTACTATTCTTAACATTAATGCTGCTCCATGAGGTTTATACTCCTATTCACTGCACTGCAACAGTTCACCATATTATGTCTGGTGAGATAAGCCAACTTTGTCAGTTTGTCCAAAAAGAAACTTGACACAATTATTGTTTTAAAGACCGTGGATTTTGAAAATCAAACATTAGCCTTATAGTTGTTTACAATTTAATACTCTAGTTTGCTGTGTTTCCAAGCAAACAAAGTTATCTTGATTTGTCTTTCAGTAATGACAAAGCATGTTTTTGGAAACCTGTTATTTAGAGAAATTTGTCATGGAATTTATTTTCTTGCTTATACATTATTTGTTTTTCTTTGATAACATGAACATACTTTTGACGTCCATTATTTAGAGGAATCTGCAATGAAATTTACTTTGTTGCCTTGAACATGTATACGATCCAATCAGACCCCCTAGAAAGCTCTATCTTATGAATGATTTCTGTCGCCGTGAAATTAATTAGTATTAATTGTAGTAAGTGGAGTCAACCATTAAAGCTGCTGATGTTTAGTCTGGAGAATTGCACTTGACCTGGAGTTAGGCTTGTTAATTTTGTTCTAGTTGGTATACCACTACCTTGCTGTGACACTGTTTCTTTTTTTTTTTTCTTTTCTTAGGCTACTACAGATTTTTTCTGGAGAATCCATATATTACTATAGTAACTTATACAAATGGCCCAGTTTTTCTAATTTTACATGCCTGCAAACTATCTTGCTCAGCAAAGATAACTATCATTCATCTTTTTGATAAGGGGCCTATTCATCATCACCTTAGTCAAAAATAAACATATCTACAATGTGTTATTTATCATCAATTTGCTACTGGTTATTCTTCTTACCTTTTGCATACAGTAGCAGCAATAGATTCTCTTTTGTCTAGTTAGTGCAACTAAACCATTTTATTCTACTTGTTATGCACCTTAACACCTGTCAAAGTGTATCAGGAAAAGAGTTCGATGTATTTGCTAAAGTTGTTGTAAGTGCGGCTGGACCATTTTGTGACTCCATAAGAAAAATGGCTAACAAAGATGCACCATCCATGATCTGTCCAAGTAGCGGTGTGCACATAGTTCTACCTGATTATTATTCTCCTGAGGGAATGGGACTGATTGTTCCCAAAACTAAGGATGGGCGTGTCGTGTTCATGTTGCCCTGGCTGGGAAGGACAATTGCAGGGACTACAGATTCCAACACTGCAATCACAATGCTCCCAGAACCGCATGAAGATGAGATACAGTTTATATTGGATGCCATCTGTGATTACCTTAATGTTCAGGTTTATACTTTGGCCACATGTTTCTTCACTTTCTAAGCTAATCAGTTTCTGTTTATCTGTTATTGTCTAGAAGTTGGTATATACCTTATATATATATATATATATGGCAAATATTTGAGTTTAGACTTGGAATCCCTTTGGTTCCCCAATTATAGATAATAAATATCTGCTCTTGAGTTGTTTTATTGTGTTAAACATGGGAACATGGCCGGCGGAACTATCCCGAACCATCCAATTTGGGGCGTACTAAGCTATATCGAAGGTGGACTGGAATGGTTCCGGTAACCAAAACGAGAAACCAGGATGAAAGGGGAGAAGGAGAAGGAAAGAGAGGAAAAGAGAGGGAGAGCGGGGGAGGGAGGGGGAGGGAGAGGAAGGAAGAGACAGGAAGGGTTGTGGCCGGCCAGCGGAGGGCCGGGAAGCTGCACGGAGGGGCGGAGGGGCTCCGCCTTCGGTTGAAACAGGGGTCTCAGAGGCGGAGCCCCTCCTTCGCCCCTTGACGCAGCTCTCCGATCCTCCGCCGGATGTCCTCCACCCTCGTTCTTTCTCTCCGTCTCCCTCTTCTCTCTCTCTCTTTTCCTCTTTCCAATTCTTCCTCTCCTTCACCTCCTCTATTGTGTTGGTATGGGTCCGACATGGAATGGCACAGGGGCGTACCGACCCGTGCCGCCAGGCAACCAGTTCGGGCCCAAGTTCCAGCACAGCAATCCTTGCATGTGAAGCCTTTATGCAAATTTCTAGCTCAAGCATTACTTAAGTACCATATTATGAGGACAGCTTCAATTAAGTACCTGCTTAAATTAAAATTTGCTCAACCATCTTGAATAACCTATTTTATTGTAGTCTAGAGCTCATCTCCATTGATTATCTTGGTCATCTTATTTTAAAGGATTTGATATCGAAATATACACATTAGACTTGGAAGCAATATAAGGTTGTCTACATTATAGAAAGTATTGAAATCCTGGCGGGACGGAGGCCATCTCAGCCATCCCATCCCATTCTTGTGAGATAACAACATGTGAGATGGGTGCAGGACCCCAAAACTCACTTCTGTCTACCATCTTGGCTGTCCTGCCTTCATCCCGACCGGGTAACATGCTCATACGATCGTCCCGGTCGATACTTTCCCCTTTTTTCGGATGATGCTTCGGCCATTGGCTCGTCACCAGGAGGAGGAAGAAGGATTATCATTTTTTGTCGCTAATGCATCGGCATCGCTATCATTGTTGGGTGGGAGGAGGGAGGAAGCTCGGTTTGTGGGCTCATCCTTCTGTGTTTTTCCCACGGCATGGGCTCTAAGCCTTGGACTGCTCGAAAACCCCTTCTTCCATGTTTTACAAGGTCGGAGCGCTCGAAGGGTCCTTCCGATTTTCCTATGACAAGCAGAGCACGGTGCCATGGACCGCTTAAGAGGGAGGAGAGTGGAGCATGGTTTTTTTTTTCTCGAACCTTTTGATGAGTGGACAATGGAGTCCACAGGCCCGCTCAGCGCACTTAGTGGACCGCTCAGAGGGACATGCTCGCATGAGGGGTTCGAGTTGTATCTTTTGCGCAAAAGAATATAGATCTTCTTTCGCGACGTCGTCCATTGGATCGCACCCCACGCAGATCTCCAAGCATTCCAAACTCCTTCATTCATCAGCCTACATAGATCTCAAAGCGATGATTGCGCGATCCATTGGTGAATTTGTGCGAAAAAATGTGAATCCTTCTTTTGCGCGAAAGATACAACCACTACCCCCACGTGAGGAGTCAGGAGGCGCCAAATTCATGAGTCTTTTTCTTTCCTCCGATGTGCTCATGACTCAGGAGCGGACCACATCTACTCTGCATGCGCGTTGGGAAGAGAAAAAGCCAAAAAAAGGGCATCCCAGGCACATATTGGGACGCTCGATTGGAACGACCACTGGGATGGAGCGGGACATGGGGCGTCCCATTCTGTGGGAAGACGGGAATGCCCCTGTTCCACGGGATTTAAAACCTTGCTTTATAGTGGACCAAAGATTTGAAAATTTTTTTAACCTTGCTTTATAGTGGACCAAAGATTTGAAATTTTTTTTTACTGCATAGTCTATTAGATTCCCATGTTACTAAAGGTATATAAGCATTTGACAATACTTTCGATGGGTACATGACCTACAACCTACCATAAACAAGAAATATAGTTGTGCCATATTTATTTGTGTTGTAGATTTCTCGAGATTACGCAATGTACATGTAACATGACAATAAATACAGGTTTCTAGGATTGATTTTGATTGTGGATATTTTTGGATAAGTTAGAGAACTTTGTTTATTTGTCTACACCATGCTTGTAGACTGGTATAAACAATTAATATTAAAGAAAAATCAAATACAGTAGCATATCTGAGAATGCTTCTCCCGAATCTTTTCTGTGCCAATGCATACCCAGGTGTCAGATGATATGATAAATTCTGGGTTGGGTATAATATATAATGCTTTAGTGAGTTAGTCTATAGAGTATAGAGTATAGACTATATATCAGGATGCGCTTGAGTGGGAACATGAGTAATATCAACTCATTTTATTTCTGTATGTTCCCAATGTTTTTTAGTACTATTTTGCAATCGAGGCAATCCACTTGTTTAATGCAATGTCCTTTAATGTTTTAACCTGTTTTTTTATATATTATCTTCTGGAAGTAGTTTAGTTATAGCATCTATTTTATATATCTGGTGAAAATCTCAGGTAAGGCGCTCAGATGTGCTTTCTGCCTGGAGTGGTATTCGCCCATTGGCCGTGGATCCATCAGCAAAGAACACTGAGAGTATTTCTAGAGATCATGTTGTATGTGAAGACTATCCTGGTCTAATTACAATTACAGGTGGAAAGTGGACCACTTACAGAAGGTAAAGTTCATTGATAAGTTTATTTTGTTTTGTAATGATGATTGCTGTGTAAGAGTTATTGCTTGAGGATAACATTATTTTTGTAACTTTAGAAAAGTAGATTATTGCTTATTCATTTACAATACATACATTTGTTTCTCATAGTGCTACGAGCCTGAATTAGAATACTTGGAAAATTTATTTATTAACAGGCAGCAACAAACTTCATCCTCATCTATTTTGGAGTTGGCTTTATGCATTCTTAGTTGTTAATTTTTAGCCTAGGCCGAGCTGTCTAAAATTTTGATGTGCATTTCCATGCCGGAATATGCTTCCATGCATATTAAAGATACTGAATGAGAAAGAGGGATAAGCTAAGAATGAGAGATGTGAAGTCTACCTTCTGTTAACCAAAAGGGTTTGAGTTGTTTGAGAGCATTACAATTAAATTTTAACTGAACATCAATATTAGAATTTGATGCTGAACACACAATCAAGGCTTCTTAAACAAGAAAACAGACTGCCATGAAACCTGAAGGGTTTGACAAATTATTAGCTAAATGCCAAAACTGCTTAACAAAAATCCCTATGTGTTACTGGTAATTATCAGTAATGGATGTATTCAAGTTACTAAATAACCTTCTTGTTTTTTGTTTTTGATGGATGACACCAGGGATTCAAAATTCGTGGTATTGGCCCATACTAGTCAGTGGGCACTGGCTGGTATGGCATCTACCACACTCTGACCCTATGCTGGCTAGTATGGGCCATACCAACCAGTTCTTGAATCTTTGGATTTACTATGTGTTTTGATGTTTTATCCATTTAACTGGTGTAGTTGAATTCTTATCTACATGGTTTGTCGTACTGGCCTAAACCAGATGGTATAGGACGTGCTATACTGGTTTGGTACCAGTACTCGGTACGGGTGGCATGCTGACGCTCGGTACGGGTGGCATGCCGACGTTCGGTACAAGTGGCATGCCGATGCTCGGTACGCTAAAATAGCTCCGTACTGTATCAAACAATGCTAGTGTGCATCGGTACGGTGTCCGGTACCAAGACGACGTGCCTTGCTTATATACATTTCCTTATGGGGGGCCATAATATTGATACATGCAAGGGTTCAGGTATTATGTGCTTTGCCTTTACTGACTAAGGGTCGGCACGATTTGTGTACTATCTCTATATTTAGTTTGCATCGTCATACATAAATGTGCAAGCCTAGAAATGTTCATAGTTAATGCGCTAAGATCTACTATTATATCTCATAGACCAATTTTGACTGTTTTATACTAGGATGTAGACCAAACACAAATTAAAATAGTTTTATTGCATACCTACAAAAATATAAGACCGTGTAGGCTTAAAATTCATCTTATAAACTTTAGTAGACAGAAAAACATATTTACTCATTAACAAATCATTTGTTGGGTGAGAGCAGGCCTTAATGCAATAGTAAGGTTGCTCATTGTGACTTGGATGTTACGGGTTCAAAATATGGAAACAACCTCTCCACATGTGGGTTTAAGGCTGCTTCTGTCTGACTCTCCCGAGACTTTGCAATGGCAGGAGCCTTGTGCACTGGGATGTCCTTCTTGAAAAAGCATTTTGAATGTTGTGTACATGTTACTACTATTAGGTGTAGTGCATATAGTAGTAGTATTTTGGGAAGCTTCTAGACCGTATGTTACTATTATTTTTGACCTTTCCTCTGGTGTACAATGATGATTTATTGTTATTGTGCCCAACCTGTAAATCTAGCTTTCAAATTCTTAAAAAGGTGGCAAAAAATAAAAAATCAAAAGGGTAGGGCACCAGACCATCTCAAATAATTACAGAGTTGTTGGGCTAGTATTGGTATAAGTTAGAAATTGGAAAGCAGGTTAATAACTTGGCCCATACTTATCAGTATATATGTTGCATATAGCTTTGATAGACATTGGAATAGTATGAGTGGCAGCAGTATGTACAATCATAGGTAGTATAAACTCTTGCACCTTGTATCATGCTGATATCCTACTGATATGTGATACATGTTTTTGCGCATTTCAGTTCTTGGGCACATGTTTTTGGATGTAGGAAGCTAAGGTTGCATCACATGCATTGAAACTCTGTTGCATCCGGTAGAAAGGGATTTTTCTCCCCATAGTACCTTGGACATTGCTGCTGATATATCAAAGATGACCTTACATAAGTTTCGAAGACATGCAAGTCCATAGCAGGAAAAATAAGAGCCTTAAACAATTGAGATCACAATGCAAGATTATTATCAGGTCAGCAATGGAAAGTGGAAATTGCTTTGGTATCTTGAATGAAATGCTCATTCTACCTATAAAAAGAGTTTGTCATGCAGATTTTTTCATGTCAAGAGACTTTGTCAAAGTCCATCCAACTATATGCTAGCAGTTGTTTAGCATGTGCACTGCATTGTTTCAAGCTAATACTTCATGGCTACATATACATATTAACAACATAAATAAGCTTAAAATTCATATTTTATAAATTAGAGGACATAAAACAATATTCACATGTTAACGAAACATTGTTGAATGTTGTACACATATTGCCCCTAGGTGCATATGGGAATAGTATTGTTGGAAGTTTTTAGATTATAGGTGTAACAACCCAGGACCTTAACTAGAAAGACTGGCTTGAAGGTATTATTTGAGTTTCTTGGCTCTGTATAAGTATCCAAGATCTTCCTAGCATACAATTGATGTCAGACTAAACACATGCTAGCATAGGTTCTTACATACTTTCTCCATTTAAGCCCTGGTGTTCTCACCAGACTAAGGGTTCAAATTTAATCATATTCGATTACAAACACCACGATCGGTACATGGTCAATCCCAAAAGGGGTCTTATTGCAGTATCCCCTAACCCACATAGACTTTGGGCTAGGTTCTCTCTGAAACCATTTCTATAACATCCCAGCCTAGATGTCTACCCTCCTACACTCATCTTAGATGGAGCCCTAGGATACACAAACCTAGGCTTTGATATCATTTGTAACAACTGAGGACATTACCCAAAAAGACTAGCCAAAAGGTACTACTTGGGTTTTTTGGCTCTATATAAGCACCCAAGATCTCTTCAGCATACAACAGGACCGAACACATGCTAGCATGTGTCCTCCCAATAGGTTACTGTTACTTTAACTTTTCCTCTGGTGTAGAAATGATTTTTGGTTGTTACAATGCCCAATCTGCAAGTCTAGCTTTCAAATTCTTAAAAGGGGAAAAAGATCTAAATGAAACCACTTTTGAATATCTCAAATAATTACAAAGTCATCAGACTTGTCTTGCCATATGTTAAAAATTGGAAAGCAGGGTACAAATATGTACCACTACTTATCAATAGTTTGGTGCATATATTTTTGATAGATATCGAAATAGGATGATAGGAAACGGTTTGTGCAGGCATAAGCAATAGAAACTCATGCATCTTGTATCCATCTTGTATCATACTAATAACGTACTAATATATGATGTGCTGTACGCATGATATTAGACACGAGTGGGTGCTTTACTTCTTGGGCACATATTTTGGATTTAGGAAGTTGACAAAAGGTTCCATTGCACACACGTACAACACACTGAAATCTAGTGAAATCCAGCAGAAGGGATTTTTCCCCCATAGAACCTTGGACTTTGCAGCTGGCAATGTATCAAAGATGAACTTACCTAAGCTTTATAGAAATACACATTATTATGTCGTCTTAAGAATAAGACTTAAATAATTGAGCTCATGGTATAATATTATTATTAGGTAAGGACTGGAAATTGCTTCGCTTTCTTGAATGGAATGCTCATTCTACCGACAAAGAAAACATCATGCACAAAATTTACGTACCATGAAGTTAGTAAACTTTGCTTTCCATCATCTTTGATCAAATTCCCTGATGTTATCGGCCTCTTGATGAAATCATGACATGAAAATGATTATCTTATTGCATCTTATATTTATAATTTCTTCTCGTTGGTGGTTTCTAGGTCCGTGTTACGGTTCGTGATCATTATTAGCTTGCTACACTATATATACTATCTTCTCCTATTTCTACATTTTATTCTAATTGGCTTACCATATGCTTTTCCAGCATGGCTGAAGATGCAGTTGATGCGGCTATAAAGTCAGCCAAGTTGAACCCCACGAATGGTTGTGTGACTGACCACCTGCAAACTGTTGGTGGTTATGGATGGGATCCTGCGTCATTCACTGTACTCGCACAGGAATATGTACGCATGAAGAAGACACATAGTGGGAAGGTTATTCCTGGGGAGATGGACAGTGCTATTTCCAAGCATTTATCTCATGCATATGGTACTTTGGCTGAACGCGTGGCTATGATTGCTCAGGTCAGACTTCTTCCCTAGAAATAATTGTTCAAAATCTTCAGATTGCAATAGTTAATGCGAATGTAAAATATTAAATGTCATTTGTTTTTACCTGTTAATTATTGAGTTGTATAAAGATAATAAATACCAAGTTTTAGCTTTATTCCTAAATATAAAGGAGAAAATTTTAAATTGAGTTGAAGGATACCTAATTTTTCCTTCAGTAGACTTTTAAGATGGTCAGTTATAAAGTTTCTAATGAAAATTCATTCTGCATGCTGTTTCCTTGGATTATATTAAACTTCAGAGAAGATTCGTGACCATTTATCAAATGATGGGAGGCTTAAAGAACCATTGACATTTTTTAGGACCAGGGAAAAGATCTTTGATATCTTTTCTCGCCCGTATCTCTTGTCATAATTCGCCATGTTAGCTAATCTTCTAATGGTTGCTTTATTTTAGGTGGGTTAAGAATTGTTTTCTAATGTTTGAACATTAATTTTCATGACTTATCTTTCTTTTTCTTTATCTAAACCCATTTTCTTTATTTTTAGACAATAAAACGACAATAAACTTAGGATACTAAATTAGCTTTATGTTAGGAAACCAGCCTGAAGCATTTAATTTTATAGGCAGTTGTTGGAATGGTTTAGAAAGAAGGAATACTGTATTTACAAAGGGAGTCAGAGAAGGCAGATTTACCAATAGGGTGGTAATGAAATAGTTAATATAGGTATGGCAAGCATTCAACGTAGTTGTTGTGTTGACATCAAAGTCGACATTCTTTGTCCACTAGAGGAACTTGCCGTGGTGGGGAGGTGCTATAGATTTTATCGTTTGGGGATGATAAGAATCATGGCTGTTACGATGAGAATAAGTAAATGTATAATTGCAAATTGCAATAGTGAAGAAAAATTTTGGAGAAATACCTCTATGGAGCCAATAGTTGTAAAATACACAAACAATCTTATGTATCTTTGTGAATGATAAATGTAGGGATGGCAGTGGGGCAGTTATGGGTTAGGCCATTACTCGTACCCACCCTGCAATTGGGAACCACATACCTATCCGGCTCCATACCGGCCTCAGGGCAAGACGGGGCGGGGAGTGTAGAGTTAGACGGGATGGGTTTAGATGGGTTGGGGTGGGTAAAGTTGCAAAAAAAAATAAATTTGCATACAAATCAAACAAATAAAACTAGAATATAAGGTAAATCTCACTACGTCACATAATATTAAATAAAATAAAAGTCAAGATATGGAACATTACAAACCAAATTTTCAACAATAATAGAAACAACAAATAGAAATATTGTTCTTGAGGAAGTCCAATGTCATTTAAGCTAAGAAATGTCAACTAAAAAAGTGAACTACGCTTGTATGTTGCAGCCTTTCACATGATTAATCTTTCTTATAATCGATCATAATACTTTCTCTCCATTATCATCGTAAACATCATAATCATTAAGGCTTATATATAATTGGGTTGGGTTGGGTTGGGCGGGCACTACCATTATCCGTACCTGCCCCAAATTCACTGCGAGTTTTAGAATGAAGATCCATCCCTAAGGTTAGCTAAACCGACATCGTGACCTATACTGATCGGTTATCAATATAGTACAGTCCGAATTGGTATGCTATATCGGCCCGAACCCAATGATTGTAGTCTATACCATGGTATATCGTACCAGTCCGAATCGGCCGGTACGGAGCGTAATGTACAAACCAATATGAAGCGTACCATACCGGTTCGGTTCGGTATGCGGTACGGATGGCGTACCAACACTAGGTACGCCAAAACTCCGTATTGTATCATACCGACATTATACTAGTGTGGCACCGATATGGGTTTTGGTATCGAGATGGCAAACCTTGGTCTATACTGTGCCGTGCTGGAATGTATCCGTGTTGTGTTATGTTGGAGTGTATCGGAACAGGGAGAGGGAAAAGGAGTGGGGGGAGAGGAAGGGGAGAGGGAAGAGAGTGAGGGAAAAAGAGAGGGGGAGGGAGGGAGGGAGATGGAGATAGAGAGAGAGAAGGAGATAGAACCCGAACCTAACCTTAACCACAATCCTAAGAGGTCAGAGACAAGAAGAAGGGGAGAAAAATGGGTGAGAAGAGGGGGAAGAGGGAGAAAGAGAGATCGAGAGTTGTACCTAGGAATCTCCATCGGAAAAGTGTAGGCCGTAGTTGGAGATGAAGGATGTAGTGAAGGAAGCCAACCACGATCATTGGGTTGCGGGAGATGGAATGAAGAAGAGGAGTTCCAATCGAAGACGAGGGTTTTGATGGGCATGAGGGAAAGCTGACCTAGGAGAGGGAGCAAGCTTCTAACACACGGGAGGAGGCATCCAAGATGGAGGGAGAGGGAGAGAGATGGAAATAGAGTGAGATCGGGTGAGGGGACCGCCGGGTGGAGAGAGGGGGCTTGGGATTTTCTTAAGCATCAAACAATTCGGACAATCCCAATAGTTTCAATTCTTGGGATTTTATTCTCATTGCCAACTCTTAATGAGACGGGTAAAACCCACCCCATTAAGGTCGAGTCGGTTTTCCGATGGGGCGATGCAAATTGCCACCCCTAGATGAATGGCCTAAATATACCCTATTATGATCATTTCTTATATGGTATGTCTTATACCTAAAATTTAGACGAGGTGCACATATTTAACATAAGTACTGGATGAGTGAAGAGATGCTTCTAAGATGTCATGTGATATCAATGTGCCTCTGATTTACGAGATAATGTTTTGATAATGTTAAAGATATCAATATTGTATGACTCCAAATGTCGAGAAATCAAAAGTGTCCAAGCACTTTAGCTAAGTTGTCAGGTATGTCTAGTTGGATTAGCTTGCAGGCATGTGCAATGCACAGTAAGCCTGCAAATTGTATAGACATGAAAAGGAAACTATCTGGAAAAATGGGGGCTGTAGAAATTTATTCAAATAAAAATAATTTCATGTTTAGAAATGAAAAAAAAATGTATATATTTGGAGAGAGTGGCAGCTGTAAGGTGGTTAGCTGTGAGAAAGGATTAGGACGAGGGCTGCTTTAATCTTTAAAGTGAGAACTATATATTATTTGCCCATAAGCATAATTTATACAATTGAGAGTTTTAATAAACAGATTACTTATTTTTGTAGCATGGGCAAGTTTCACACTCTTTTTTTTTTTATAAATAGTATAGAACAATATGTGGTTAAGTAATAAATGGCTGGGTATGAGACATATAACATATGGACAAAAGAGGGGTGCATCAATAATTGTTAAGTAGTAGCGACTACAATAGTATGAGTATGTTCAAATATTACTGAGAAGGATAAGTAGATAGGTTGATTAGTGTTAAGGATCACAACAGCAAAATGAAGATGAAAGATAGTGTTATGAGTGGGGTTTTGGAGAATCTGGTTCTACTAGTAAACCCTAATCATCATTATCTGTCAAAACCTTATTGACAGAAAGGGGTTGTGGAACATAACTCCAAGTCAAAAGGGCTCCACAAAATGATTGACCAAGACCGTATCATCGATTGTCAATCTAATGCAAACCGTTTGAGAACCGGCATCATGTTCCTAGCTAGGGAAACTTTAGGCAAGAAAGGGCCTGCTATAATACCTGGAAGGTGGGTTGGTGATGAACAAACATATTCATCAATTCGAATGCATGCAAGAAAAATTTGGAAGCCAATCTTGAATACTTTGGTTGAGGTGTGTTGACTTTAATTAGGTCCTTTCTTCTATAAAAATGAGTTGCAATTTTCAGACCTAGTTTCATTGCTATTTGCTTCTTGATGAAGGGTTGCCTCTTTATTCCAGTTCACTTGCGGGATACCACCGCTACAACAGGACTTTAGTTATCACCACCCATCATTTTTATTGGCCACCGAGGTACCTATTCACTTCATGGAAGAAGATTTGTTGTGGGTTCAATCTCTTTAGGACAAGGATATACCTAACCTAGAGATTTCAAAGTGCCTAGGAGAAGAAGAGATAAAATAAAGTCAGACTAATTGGGTGCAGAAAACTGGATGTATACTAAAAATTAAATGAGAAATAATTGTAGAAATACTGGCCATGTTTGAAGGTGGTGGTATTTGAACACTTAGCCTTCTCTTGAATCCCAAAAGAGAAGATAGGATAAGCTAACTATGTAGGAGTTGTCTGTGCATGCTAATGCAAAAAATAAAACTATGCTAACTTAAAGAAGGAAAAGAAGATACTGAAAAACTTTCTAACATGCTAATCCTAGGTTGATATCTCTCACACACCTTGTTGAACTAGTGAATCCTCCACACCCTCCAGGAACACCGAAAAGTTTTGAAATCATGGCCTCCAATACAAGAGAACCTTAATCTCTCAAAGTATGTTCTTGCCAAATCTTAGAGCTCCTTTATTGAGACGAATTCTCCACACTCTTCAGGAACACCGAAAAGTTTTGAAATCATGGCCTCCAACACAAGAGAGCCTTAATCTCTCAAAGTATGTTCTTGCAAAATCTTAGAGCTCCTTTATTGAGACTTGCAATCAAGGTCCGCAATCTCGGTATCGGGTACCGTATCAGTATCTTATTGGTTCGGTGCAGTACATCTCTATGTCGAAATAGCTCTCTAATCATTTTCTTAATTTTTATCTTGGTATGCCTCGGTATGGACCGGTACGGACCTTGGTACGTCTTGGTATAGAGGGGTACACCTCAATACAAGCAGTACGGGGCTTGTACTGACTTGAAAGTATGTTTTATACTGGTTTTCTCCAGATACAATACGAACATTTTATACGGGGCAGTACGGCAGACCTTGCTTTTAATAGTTTCTAGATTGATCCTAGCCTTAGGAGCTGGGGGGTTTATATAGGGCTCTCAAGGGAGGCCCTGGTCCTGCATATCCAATGTAGGACTAAAGAAAGTATTGAAAAATGACTAAAACTTGGGAAAATCAAGCCAAATCATGTAACAGCCAACTTGGGAGAGTTTGAGTTCTTGCAGAAGTTGGGAGCCTTTCGATGGTCAAGGAGGTCTCGTTGGAAGGCAACTGATGCTAGTTAGTATGGCTTTGAAAGACAACCAAGGATGTGAAAGAGTAGATGCCCTACAAGCCAATCGCAATATGTATTGTGAAGGATTTTCTTTTGATTTTCCAAATCATGT
>JAOXJJ010000819.1:8265058-8284492 GCA_025769935.1 Phoenix roebelenii
GAATGAAAAAGATGTCTTTTATTTATTCAATAATAAATAGTCAAGTACAAAATTATGTTTCAGAATTAATAATGTGTCAGTCTGATTGGCTTCTAAGGCATATATCTAACACAAGGAAACTTGGGGTCGGCCCTTTCAGTAAATTTCCGAAAGCTGTATTTTCAGATGGCTGAAGCTGGGGTCGGCCCGAGCTTTTCTAGGGTCGACCCGAGCTGTGGTTGGCTCGAGCTTTTCTGGGGTCGACCCGAGATTTGTGCCATTTGTGTCATAATGTGCCAAAGTGTGCCAACTTGTGCCAGGATCAACTCCATCTCTTCTGGGGTCGACTCTAACCTGTTTTTCTGCATCTTTAGGTTAGATTTGCACATTAAACATATCAAAGAAGTAACAATATTGCAAATCATTTTTTTCTCCTTAGGATGCTTAGCACATTAAAGTTTAAGCTCATTAAGCATGTAAATGATAGAGTTAAGCTTCAATCAAAAGAACTTGACTCTAAGGTATATTAAACTCTAAATTAGTTCTTTCCTCAAGTTCTTCCAATATAATTTGTTTTAGATATGTTCTTGAAAGTTCTTTTAAATATATCAAGCAAAGCGTATCAAGGATGTATCAAATCTTTCTTCCTTACTTACTTATGAATTAGATCAATTGAATTGAAAGCATTAGTATTTCCATTTGACCTCAATGGCTTTGTAAACATCAAAATCACACTAGGATCCTCACTATTAATTCTAAAATAAACATTAGCCGGTAGACTGGTCTGCCAGCAGCTTTTGAGCTGATAGTAGTAATAAAAATTCACTTATTCTTATCATCTTTTCTAGTGAATGAAAAGGAAAAATTTTATTTTATTTATATTTTTTGTAGTTCTTTTTACCCAATTAATTGTAGTTTGCTTGTGGAAAATTTTTGACTTGAACGAGCAAACCCATCAGAAAAGATATGCTTCCATTGTTGAGCATATGCTAACATCTAGGGTCTTTTTGGATCCCCGGAGAGGTAATCCAATGAATATTCTTTGTAGTTGGCTCGTGGAAGATCTTATCGGTGAGGATGAAAAACTTTTATAACTAGATAAACCATATATCACAAAGTTTCCGCAGAGCAAGGACATCAAAATTCACATTGAAGCTGGAATCTATTATCTTAGAATTTTAGGATTGCATGCTCCAGAGGCTTCCTGGTCAAAACAATGTCATGTCCTTTGCCTCTACTCATCCTCTCAACTTCCATCATTGAGGGGTTTATGCAGTGAATACCTTAATAACTATAAATATCCAACCAGGTGCTTTCTTGTACATGTTATTTATTTATAATATTCTTTTGTTTATTGACATTAAGAGACAAACTTTAATTTGAAATTTGGAAGTTGCAAAAAATAGAGGTTCAGTTCAAAGTTGTCCATGGCTCAAGGCACCCTTAGGTGCCAAGGAATACTTGAAACCTAGACACTAGGTGCAATATATATAAATGATAATGAATACATGATTCTAAACAATTTGACAATGAAATTATCAATTTATGAATGCAAATATAAATACCAATAAAAGATATTCAAATTCACATATATAGACGTACGGAGGACAAGTCATGTCAAATATCGAAAAATCAGAGTTGTTGTGTTTTGTCCTGTTTCTGATGGACAGAACCATATCTGCTGCTGTAGCTGCAACAGCATCTATTGAAGAAGAAGAGTTGGATGACTTGCTGGATGGAAGAGTGGCTGCTGCCAAGCTTTGGTTTGAGCCCTAATCTTCCATTTCTCTCAATCTATCTATTGGAGCCCTAGATCCACCTTTTTTTCCTTCTGTCTGTCTATCTACCACTTCAGCTCCATCTCTCTTTTGGCCCAAAGCCCCAAAATTTTGGTCAAACCCTGACAGATTGACAGCTGAGATTACTTACAGAAAAGGCATGCTTTTTTGCATCTGAGCATTTTACTCAAGGCACAAAAAAGGCGCACCATTTTAGTGTCTAAGTAAAGGGGCTTCGACTTGAGGCAGGCAAAGCGCTGGTGGCACCTCACTGCACCTCAGGGCATGCCTTAGGCATACCTTGGACAACATTGGTTCAAAACTTCAAAATTCAAATGCATGTTAAATTGAAACAGGCTAAACTAGGTGCAGCTTTAGTGGGAATACATGTTAGAATTAAGGGACGAGATTGCTTATGATCCCTTTGATTTAGTGAAGGGGCACTTCACAATAGCAGTTGCAGTTGTCATACTCATCCACACTTCATAGTATAATCTTACTACAGTTACATCTGTGGATCAAGATGTTACTCAACAAGGAACCTTGAGCATAAGATGAGGACGATTTAAGGTCGACGTATTACAGGTAAAGATATGTTTAGGAAAAATCGGACAAGAAAAGAGACAGAATTATGAGATGTAGATGTAGTCCTAAATTACCGGACAGAAATTTCATCTGAGGAGGAATAACTTTGAATAGAAACCAAAGGTGACATAGGCTTCCATGTAGTCAACCCAAATCAATTGGATATGCCTTGTGTATATAATTTATGAATGTAGTGAAAGTCTTTATAATGAGCTAAAGAAATTTTATTCTTTGGAAATCTTTTCAGCAGCAGATTGCTATTACCAACTCTGCATATTCTAGGTGCATTAGCAGTATGCCCCTTGCGACCACATTAGATCTATGACACATTATATATTCTCTTTGTTATGTAAAACCGCTTTCCTATATACAACATAAGTACATATATTTTATGTTCCAAATAAGTCTGCAATGTTTGATTCCTTTCGCAGTTCAAGAAGGCCTTCAAAATTTTCTGCATAAATGAGATACAGTTTTCGTGACTTTTTAATCCTTGTGTCTTGTGCATCTTTTTTTGTTTTTTAACCAATGGTATTCTTACAGATTTAGCTAGATGTTCTTGTATTCTTGTTAAATTGACACCACCCAAAATGATTCAGTAAAAGCAACATCTCTAGCAATATCTGGGATGCCAAAAATTTTCTAGTTATCAGAGTTATACTGTTATATGACTGTGATGGCAAATGCTTTAAGATCGTATGAGGGATAATGTGGTAAAATGAATTGGATGGTATAGGTTATTGGGCAATGTAAATCTGAGGCCCTAGCAATAAGGAATTATTTAACTTCTGTGGACGGTTAATGATAAGTTGGAATCCCTAAGAAAAAAATAGATGGAAAATATTAGAAAAATTATCATATTGACTAAATAAAGGTTTAGATATTTACAGGAATTAATGTGAATAAGAATTTATAAACAAATAGGTAGAGTAAGCTAGTTGTTATGGATATAGTTTTGGCTGGATTATAATGTGTATGGCTGGTGCAGTGAAGTTTAAAAGGAAGTGATGGATTTTTAAAGCAATTTGAAAGAAAACCTACAATAATGAAATATGGGCCTGTGGTGGTGGGAGGAAGAGAAAGCTTGCTTTCATGTGGATGTGTGCTTTCAACACATATTTATGGTCAAGCAGTATTTATGATGTTAAACCAGATTGGTGGGAAGCCATTAGTTGGTTAAGATCGTAGTTCTTGTTATCTCCAGATGCTTCCATCTGCAGATAATCCACTTGCTGAACATGTGTGAAGTCTCAGAGCAAACTTGTTTGGACAGATGATTTCTTCAAGTAATCTCACTAATTTTTCTGGTTTTGCAGAATGAGAATCTAGGGAAGCGGCTTGCACATGGATACCCATTTCTGGAGGCTGAGGTCGCATACTGTGCTCGGCATGAGTACTGTGAATCTGCTATTGATTTCATTGCCAGGAGGTCTCGGCTTGCTTTTCTCGACACTGATGCAGCAGGGCGAGCTTTGCCACGCATTATTAAGATTTTGGCTGATGAACACAAGTGGGACAAAGCTAGACAGAAACTAGAGCTGCAGAAGGCTAAAGAATTCTTGGAAACATTTAAGTCATCAAAAAATGCACGGTTCCATGATGGAAAACATACAGGTATGCACTATTGTGTTTCGTTATTCCTCTTCTTATTATTATTATCATCAGGACCTCATGGAGTGCGGTCAATTTTTTTTTGTAGGGTCATGAGCTGAACATGTTTGACAGATGGCAATAACTTGTTCAAAGCCTCCCAGCAGAAATTGACTCCTGACAGAAGAAATTGGTATAAGAATAATCACAACTCATTTTGCTATTCAAGAAACTAGAATTTGATTTACTTTTTTTGATGATATTTTCTAAACATCCATCGGGATTGTTTTGCTGTGGAGCCTTCGAACACATCAACCAAATAAAAGCTGATACATTATCAGTTTTAAGTGCAAAGTCTCCGTATTGATTTGTGCTGATCCTATTTGGTATTTTGTCATCTCACATTAGGAAAAATATGCATCTAGCACACTCGCTGCAAGCTTGTGTATATTCTCTGCCAGAATAATCTCCTTCCTTTCAGTGCAACATGGCATGAAAAATTGGAACTTGGCAAATTGGTATAGTTGCTAATGACATAGCTAATTCCCTTTTCTTCCAGCCAATCATGGTAGTTCCTCATTCATTGACTTAGGATGAAAGGGAACCAAATGCACATTCGTGACATTGAGAGTGTTGTAGATATGCAAATGGGCAGTTTGCTTGGAAGAATTGCCTACTTTAGATTTAGGTCCAAATTTAAGACCCTAACTCTTTATGGCCAATTAGGTAGTTGGACCAGAATTGAGTTGAGCGATTCTTTTACTACTAATAAAATTTTGAAATGTAAACATCACGTAATCATGTACTTTTGTCACCTAACTACTAATAAAGTTGTATAAATTTGGTGTAAGAGCATTATTAAATTACCAGTTACCAATTTCAAGTTGTCTCCTACATAACTGATCATTGATTTCTAGCAAAGGAAAATGGGGGGAAACAATGAAACATTGATTGTATGGGCACCAAATTTTGTTTGCACTTAAAAAGTCTCCAGATGATGTTGCTGGTGCCAAAACATCTTTTGTCTGCATTCTTTAATTTGCTTGCCATTTGGCTTAGAAGAGATTGTTATTATGCTTGATGGAAAAACTAAGTGAAGAATTCACATGACACACAATATTGCAGGCATGGGGTTGCCTTGTAAATTCATCTGTTCTATATATTTAAAATCTGTAGGATCATTGGTGAAGGAAATTTATTCAACCATACCTAAATAAATCCTCTTGATAACCTGTAGTAAATTTCTCCATGTCATTTGTTTTGACCATATGATATCCCTTAATTCTTGGATCATGGTGGACAGATTGATGTTCATTCTAAAATAATTAGTAATGGCTGAACCAAGCACAAATGCCTTCTGTTCTAGAGAGATTAAGGTATGTAGATTGTAGACCATTTGGCTGGAACTCCTGCAACCGCAAGACTGGTACTCTGAGATTAGAATATACAACCCGATTCCCTTTATCATGTACAGAACATTTTTAAAGAAGTCTATACTCACAGGATGTCTTCTTTTCTAGAATCCAATGTATTTTTGGATCCTTGTTAAAATGAGCTGCCTTCATTTCCTCCTCCAATGGTATGAAAAACCAAAAATTTGATTGTTTGTCTATTAATGTTTGAAGTCGGAGGCTTTCCCACCATGAAACATCTCAGCTGTGTTGGTTGCCGCAAAAACAAGAGAGAGAAAAACAAAGTAGTGGCGAAAAAGAAAGCAGAAAAGAAAATTAAAAAAAAAAAGTTAAGCATTTTTCATGTTTGGTTGATTTGAGAAAATTTTAAAGAAGGTTGTTATAAAAGTGGTTATGATATAATCAAGTTATCAGGAACCAATTGCTTTCTTGTTATGTTCTCTTAAATTTGCTTCCATTTGGAGAAGGAAACATTTTAGAGTTGTTAGGAAAAAAAATTGATCATTTATTTTTTCTTGACTCTCTCTCCTTGAATTTTGTTTTTACTACGAAAAAACAGAAAAGTGATTCCTCCCTAACAAATCTTTTTTTCTTTCACTTTCTCAGCAACCAAAACAGAATCTTCTTGCTTCTGCTACATCTATGGTTGTTGAATGAAATTAAACAACAATTTTTTTTATGGGACAGACAGCATGTTTCTTAATCTCCCCGAGATCATTTGGACTATAACCATCATGGGTAGTTTGGATTTTGTGTTACATGCCAAGTTGCCGAGACTCTTCATACCACGTTCTCCTTCATACAGTATTTATCAAGATTTACACAATCATCATTCCTTTGGTTTTTTAAGAAAAAAGACGGCTGAAGCCCAGCTATATTTTACTAAAGAATGAAAAGAATAAACAAGGACTCGCCCTCGGCTAAGGAGGAAGAGGAAAAGACATCAGTTACAGCATAACAAGGTCACCACCTTCTCCCAGCCCAGCAACTTGTACTCTTCATTCCTTTAGAAGGTTACAGCATTTCTGTTGAGAAGGATGTTCTTCGTAGTGGTTTTGTTTAGGAATACGTGGTTGTTTCTTTCTTTAGAAACCGTCTTCTTCCTCCATTCAGTCATAAGGATGGTACGCATCCTCTAATTCCATCTCCAAGCCAGGAGAGGATTTTTACGTTTTCCGGCCAGCAGCTTCCGCGAAGCAGAATAGAAAGGGCTTCTAAGTCAACACTGATTCAAGAATTCATACAGCAAACTAACTGAGAACTGCATAGAATATCATGTTTCAGGATGGCTTATCAACATCCTCACTCAATGTAATAACCTGCAAAATATCAGTCATCTCAGTCCACTTCTACTGCTGTTTCGACGTGATCTTCTTAAACAGAATTTTCCATCCTCTATCCTTTGTACTCCCAACAATCAGCTGCAGCTGTCTTCCTTGACTTCATTTGATATAGGGGATGGGAGATGACAGCCCACACGGTGATTTATCCTGCCAAACACCCAAGAGCACTCGGGAATGGGAAAAACTTATCCTCTCCAATAAATACACCAAAAAGTGAGTGGGTAATTTTATAAAATCTAAATTATTGCAAAAATAGATGCACTCATTTAATTCTTGTATTTATCTCTCCAATAAAATGCGAAAAAAGATTTGTCTCATTGAATAATTTATCACTATTATAATACAAGGGCTATCTCTCTAAAACCTATCCTCTCTACCAAAAGCAACCTTTCAAATTACCAGTTCATATAAAGCTAGAAATGGAGAGTAGAACAGGGCATCACCATCCCAAGTATCTTCCCAAAACCTCGTAGATCTTCCATTACTAAGTTGACCTTTTCTACAGTACTCCGAAGAGCATTTAAATCCTTTTACCTCTACGTATCCCTGCGGTAGATATGTTGAACTTCATGGGAGTTTCGAAGGAAAGTCTGTGGCTGATTCTGTAATTACACTGAACTTGAGGGATGTTTTGAAAGACCCTTTTCCCCTCAACCGGTCGTAGCCTCAGGACTCAGGAGCTTGCTCTCTCCTTTTCTTTTCTGCTGCCATGGCGGTGGGCCAACCTCCTCTTGGTCTACGACTACGTGCCCAATGGGAGCTTGGATAAGTTCCTATTTCGTAACGAATTCCTCTTGGATAAGCTCACCCGAACAGGCAAGGCCACCACCAGCTGCGATGTGTTTGCCTTCAGAACCCTTGCCCTCGAGGTGGTCTGTGATTGCCGCTTCATCAAGCCCAAGTTGCTGTCGGGAGTAGCTCATGCCGGTGGACTGGGTGTGGGAGCGGTGGAGCTCCGGGCGGTGGGCCGACGCGGTGGACCCAAGGCTGGAGGGCATCTATGAGAGGGAGGAGGTGGTGGTGGTGGCGATCAAGGCGAGGCTATGGTGCTCCCACCCAGCGGCTGTGAGACAGCCGACAACGAGGGAGGTGGTGCGCGGTGGAGGTGCTGGACATGCCGAGCTCGCCACTAGCAGAAGGAAACTGCGCGGAGAAGGCGGTTGCATGAGGTTCGACGTCTTTGTACTATTGTTGCCATTGTCGTCGTTCGGGAAGGTATCAACTAATTCAGAACAGGAAATAATAAAATATTTATTTTAGAATAATAATAATAATAAAAGGCTGAGCCATAGGTAACCTGCGGGTAACTGGTTAACAATAAGTATCAGGGTCTACACCTCTCTTGAGCTCAGCATATTGGAGAACCTCGGGGTAGGTGAGCAGGTGGGTATGATAACATACTTGGAGATTCCACTCTGTGGCCGACGGTTGAGGACTAGGGACTGCACCTCTCTTGAGCTCAGCATCATATGCAGGTTAGAGGGGTGGCAGATACACACTCACTCTCCATGATGGGTAGGATCACCTTGGTTCGCTCAGTTCTTACATCAGTCCCCATCTATTTATTGTCCCATGCCGTGATCCCGGTGGCAGTTCTGAGGTTCCTTGAGCAGCTTTTCAGGGAGTTTATCTCGAGGAGGAGTAGTGGTAGGGGGCGGTATCCATTTGCTGGCATGGGAGGTTGTTTGCCAGCCGATCAGCGCAGGTGGTCTGGAGGTGCAGTCCTTGGTGGCAAGGCGGGAGGCACTAGCGGCGAGGCATGCAGCTAGATTTGTGCTTGAGCCCGAGAGTATGTGGTCCTCTTTGATGAGGGCCAAGTATGGAGAGCTGGGACTTGGGGTGCGAGCGGGGCGTCATCACTCCCCGGTCTAGAGGGAGATGTGTGCTAGGGTTATGGTGGGGCTCCCGAAGATCAAATGGGCCATTGGGGATAGTCGCTCTATTGATGTGATGGAGGACAGCTGGGTGACCGAGTGGCCGATCTGTCGCATGCCGACCTTGGTGGACTTGGCGAGATTATCAGGGTGTAGGGTCAGCGATCCACTAGACTCGAAGGGGGCCTGCTGGAGGGTGGGGTTGATTCGGGAGGTATTTGGGGAGCAGTTGGCGGAGTTGGTCTTGTCTTTGCCAGTCCCCATAGGGGGGGAGTCTGACAGGTTAGTGTGGAGGGCAACGGGACGGTCGCAAATGCAGGCCAGAGATCTTCATGCCCTGTTCAGTAGGGAGACAGGCCGACAGATTGCGAGTGGTTGGATATGGAGGCTACGGATTCATTCCCGAGTGGCACTTTTCATCTGGAAGGTGGCTTGGGGATGCCTTCCGACCAGGAGTTTACTAGTCCGGCGCGGTATGCGGGTCCCTCAATATTGTGAGGCATGTGGTGATACTGAGGAGACCATCGAGCATGTTCTTATGCAGTGCCCCAAGACCTGTGAGATATGGAGGAGGTCATCGGCCCCACTACCAGGCTCGGTGGGTTCAGCACAGGACCTGATGCATCTATTGAGAGATTCCATGAGGAGCCCTAGATCTGTTGAGGATGGGATCGTTAGGGCGTACCTATCCTACCATATATGGCTGGACAGGAATGCTGGTATTTTCGAGGAGAGGCGGTCGCCTCCGTGGATGGTGGTAGACAGAGCGGCGTGTCACGCGAGGGAGGTTATTGCGACTACCGTTGTGATTTCTTTTGGGATGGCTAGGGACACCTGGGGTACTCACGCTGTTTCAGTGCCCCGATTTGCCGTTGTTTCTTGGGTACCCCTACCCCTTGGCTATCTTAAAGTAAATTTCGATGGCAGCAAGTCAGCGGATGGCGTGACTGGAGGGGTTAGCTTTATGATCAGAGACCACTATGGTAGGATGTTTGCTGCAGGTGGGCGCCGGACATCTGGGCTCACTGTTGTTAGGGTAGAGCTGCGGGCTGCCTGGAAGGGGTTATCATATGCCAGGCAGGTGCTTGGTGTGGAGCGGGTGCACCTTGAGGGGGACTCAGCGGTGGTGATCGACTAGATCCGGGGGGTGGACAGGTATGGTGATGGTCACCCCCTTATCCGGGAGACACGCAAGATGGCTCAGTTGATGGACGGATTTTAGGCAATTCATGTGTTTAGGAAGGCGAACAGGGCTGCAAACTGGGTCGCCTCCTATGTCGTCCGGCACTGCGGAATTTTTTTGTGGACATTCGGATCAGATGTTCCTTTTGCTTTGTTGTCTTTACTTTCCCGTGATCTAGATGGGTGTACTCAAGTTAGACTTATATGAATGAGTAACCATTTTTACCAAAAAAAAAGTATCAGGATCAAAATATCTCCAAATTTTTTATAAAATAATGTAAATGAGTACTATAGGAGTCCTGTAATATCCAGCCAGCTAATAAGAAATTGGATCTGAAAAGAAAAAGAATAGAGCCCTATTGGACTTGGAGGAGACTGAAAAAAAAAAGAGCAATATTTAACTTGGAATAAGATATAGAAAAAATAAAGGATAGAGTCCTATTTGACTTGGACTGGAAGACAGACTTTTCCTCTATCCTGATTTCTTACATGAGCTAAGAAATTTAGTCACTAACGGCTATTTAAAGACCTCTACACCCCCTTTCATCTCACCCTCAATAAGTTTTGCCTATCACCACCTCTAGACCAATATTGGGTCCTCCTTCTCCTCTTGACTTCTAACGATTTTGACTTACGATGCTCACCGAAGATTTCAATTGAACGCTTACCGGAGTCTTAGATTTTGAGAGAGATTTTTTAAATTATTTGGATCTATAGTTTGGTTTTGTTCGCAAGTTAAGTAATATAACCTTTCTAGATTTATCGATAAATTATAAATATTTTTTGAATTAAATTGTTTTTGATTTATGAACTTGATGCATAGTATTTTATTATTATATATATCTTTTGCTGGAATATTGCATGATTCTCAATCGAGAATATTAGTTTCGATATAAATTATGCTCGATTGATTTCGATGTCGTATGATTTTATGTATCTTATGATTTGAAGCATTGAACATGCTTTTGAGCAAAAAAGTTTTGATTCGAATCAGATTTGGACTTGCAGGTAAACTATATTTTGATATCCTACTAGTGAAGGTTGTACGTTGGCATTTCGATATACTGCCAGTGGAGATTGTATGCCGGTACTTTGATACCCTGCCAATAGGGGTTGTACGTTGGCATTTCGATACCCTGCTAGTGGGGGTTGTACGTTCGCACTTTGATACCCTACCAGCAGGGGTTGTACATTAACACTTTGATACCCTACTAGTGGGGGGTGTACATTGGCACTTTGATAGCCTACCATTAGGGGTTAAGTGGTGGCACTTTAATATGGTCATAATTTTTGGTTGTCGAGATGAACTTGATGTTTTGTAAGAATTTGTATTTATGAACGAAATTTGATTTTGTGAAAGATTGAATTTGGCATGCATAATGTTTTGATAATACTGCATACTTGGATTTGATTTTGAATTAATGTATTCCATATACTTATTTTTTGTAAATAAATATTTAATTTATTGTTTGATTAATTTAGTTAAAGTGTTCATTACTTACTGTTCTGTGTAGCTCATTACTCCATATCTTATTGTTTTATAGATCTAAGAACTAAGATAGCATGAGGTTATGATCGGAAGAGTGACTAGAAACTGAATTTGATATCTTTAATTTAGACCAAGGTTTGACTAGAGTTTGATGCAAAATCTTTCAAATATTATTTGTTCTGTGAGACATTAAATTTGGTTCTAGTTATTTAAATTAAAGTTTGAATATTGGTTACTTAAATTTATTTTGCTACCTGTATATAGATCATGCTGAGATACCTTGCATGGATGCTTGTGGAGAGAGTTTCCTATGAGTATGCGGCGATTGTTACAATCCCGACTCACAATTTTAGGTTAGGGGTGTGACAATCTCCTGCCAAGTTTTAAAATCAGAGCCTTCCAGAAAAGACCAACTTTTGTTATGTGAGTATCCTAGCTGTGTGAGTCGGCTCTGATATTGCAACTTAGGTGGCTTGGGTTGAGTTAAGGAGGTTGGAGCCCTAACCCAACCCAATATTTGCATCTCCCCATCCCGATACAACCCAATCCAACATCAGGTTGGGACTTCTTTTAACTACCCCCTACTGGCTGGGCTAGGTTGGGTCAGCTAAGTTTTATTATGTTGAGTAGATAAACTAACCCTCTGTTTGCGAGTTTTGGGGAGAAAAGAAAAGAAAGGAAAACTTTAATGAGGAGAGAAAGAAAAGAAAGGATTAGAATAGACTTTCCTCTCCTCTTGTTTGGGAGTTTTAGAAAGGGAGAGAAAGTATTTTTCTTCCTCTTGTTTGGGAGTTTGGAGAAAAAAAAGAAAGCATATCTTTTTAACACTTTTACTAAAATACTCTTATTATAAAAGGGGCATGCTTATGAATGGAGGTGCAAATGGATTGGGTCGGACTGGGTCATGAGTGACCCCGACCCAACCTGAATCCTTGTTCGGGTCCTAATTTTAGACCCAGACCCAACCCACTAGAAATCAGGTCAGGTCGGGTCTCCTTTAAGAGATGAAGATGACATATGAAAGGTTAAAACAAAAGATGTCCTACGATATATTTTTTCTTTTAATTTGGTACTTCTTTAATTTAAGAGTAAAATAGGTATTATAAAAAATTTATTAAGTTCCAATTTCTTTCTTTCCAAATCCTTCCACTTATGGGAGAAAAGAAAGGAGAGAATTGGAGCCCAAAATTTTTCCTCCTATTCCCTCCTTTTTTTTCCTTTCCTTCCACTAAAAAACTCTCAAACATCAAAATTTTTAACTTTCCCTTCCATTCCATTCCTTTCTCCTCAATTTCAAGTTTTCAAACGAAGCCTAAGAGTGGAGAAAGTTCTTCGATATTTTTTGTTAATTTAGCATTAAGTCGGTTAAAATCTCATCCGAATGCACTTAAATTTCGAAAACTAATAGGACTAATGTCATAGTTAAATAAAATATATAAGTATTTTATGTAAAACATCATATCAATTGATTTATTTATCATGTTGGGAGATCAAACCTAACTTGGAGTCAGGTTAGTATATTAGTACCCAAAGCCCAGTGTTGTCGACTATTTTCGTAGACCTGAGAATGACTTAAAAAGGGTGTCGTTGTCAAAGTCTTAACCAACAAACAAAAATTTTTATACTACTTTTACCATCCTCTACTCGATAAATAGTGGCTGCAGGAGGTCGATCCACAGGGAGACGGTTGGAGCACACAAATAAAGACTAGAAACTCCATTAAGATTCATAGCAATATAATTTTTTTTCTTTTAAAAACAAAAATAGAATTTCTTGAGCATAAAAATCTAACCAACCAGAGCTAATTTTCTACTCAAAAACAAAGAATTCTTAAGCAGGGGTTGACTCTTCAAGACATAAATTGTATGGAAACTGAAAATCGAATCCCAGAAAAAGAGAAGAAAGATTTCAGAGTTATCTTAAAGATAAGGATTACAGAATGCATAAAATAAATTGCAAAAATTAAACTGTAACTTAGAATCCAGATTGCATAAAAAGAAATTTATGAATTACATAAAAGAACAAGTACAAAGAAAATAAAGTAAAAATTTGAACTCTCCTAAAGAAAATGAACTCTTTTTTTTTCTTTTTTTTTCTTCTTCTCGGAAAACAGAGCTCTCCACTGTTTCGTTCCTCTCTTTCTTTTTCTTTTCAAAACAGAGCTTTTTTTCTTCCCTCCTGAGAGCCTCCTTTTATAGATCGCCCATCCCCTTCATGGCCAATGATGGATTGATTGCGTGGAGAGGATCGTCCAGGATGCTTATCTCGGCTAGCCACAAGGTACACGAAAGCGGATGGAGTGCTGGGATCACGCATGATCCGTGGGAGCAACGGCTAGATCACGGGATCGCTGGGAGTTTTGCTCGGAGGAGGTTAATCCGGAATGACGAGCGTCGCGGGATCGACGAGAGGAAGGAGAGGGCGGACGCGGCTGTCACGACCCCCACCCTGCTTCCAGCGGGCGACCGCGGCGGTCCTAGGGTGCGGGTAGGCATAAAGCCACTAGCCATCACGTAGAACCCTACTAACCTAACACAAACATCATTAAACCTTCGAAACATTTTGGCATGATATATGCACAAAATGAGCACTTTTGATCTATGTTAACCTGTCAGGATATATCAAAACATACAACCACTCTAGCTGTCAGAGCAGCAATCATATAACCTGTCACATAATAAACCTGGACAATATATAGCAATACATTATCACAAGCACACAACTGATCTGTATAAAACCTGATTTCCAATCCATCCATGGATGACCCATATCCACAACAGGATCTATGTCTATAACTGTACACTATATTCAACTGAAAGGTTTATAATACACCAAAAAAATATATAAACTTCTATTCTACATTATACTATGGAGCGCACAGCTAGCAGGCAACCTCTAGTCCTGCACCCTTTATATGGCACCTGCCCTGCAACAAGAATATCAACTGGAGAGTGAGTATATGAATACTCAGTGAGTGGAGTAGAGAGTACTATGCATATGAGACAAGATATAATTATGGCTTGAGATGAAATCTCAAGAGCATATGAGCAGTCATCGATAATAGGGTGCACAAAACATAAGAAATATGGAGTAAATCATCACAGTATCACCACAATCACAATCAACTCATCTGGAGCATATATAGAATAATCAAATAAATATGAATGATACATCATGAATATGCTCAACAGATTATAACACTAAAATATGCAAATCAGGGTGTCAATATGCGAAGTCATCACTAGACAGCTGTCGAGAGGTGGGTCTTACACCCCAGGCGAACTACAACAACTTCCTACTGTCACATGTATATGCAGGATAAGACACCATACTGATAATATAAATGCTGGCCAGTATTCAGAATAGAAATTCATAGAAACATCTCACATCTGCATACTAAACGGCACCTCACGGAATCTTACTTTGCTTGGTGGTAAGCCATACTGCACCTCGCGGGATCTTACTATGCCCGACGGTAAGCAGATATAAGTCATAGGACCGGCCGATCCTACGCCTAGGGCGTATCCTCCCTAGAAAGGGACTGGGCTGCGTCCACCCAGGGGACAACTATGTGCACATAGGCCAATGTCTAACCCCATCGACTATAGGTGTCATGTAGATACTGCCAAGCCATGCATAAATAACATAATGCACCTTCCTAATACTCAACTATAAAGGAGTATAATCAAGACTACCACTCACTCGACCACGATCCAATCATAAACTAACATCAGTGTTGGAAGCGAGGAGTCAAGGGAGTACAATAAAACTTAATATACCATTGAAAAGGCTCTACAAGTTTTTGAAATAAAGAAAATAAAATTAATTTTCAAAAGAAGTTATTTCACAACTCGGAACCAATTTAACTACTCTTTTATCCCTTATAATTCCTCTCAATATTTCCTTAAATGAATGTACAAAATAATCAAGCATGGAGAAACAAGATTATACAGGAATCTACTACAATATCAATCAATTATGCTCAAGTGAAATCAATTCACACTTGGCGACATTCATGAAAATGAATTAAGAATGCTCATGGTGCAAGGTACATAACTTCCACTCATCTGCCAATCTGGCACGGTCCTGATACACCTCCAAAATCTACAGTAGGCAGTGGAAAACTTCTTCCTCTTGTTTCCTAGCTTCTTGCCCAACTGTGACATGCATTAATTATACATTCAGTCTTGTATCAAGGACTCATAATCTATGTATCAATCATAAGCATAGAAACTTTAATTGACTCAACTTCTCCTTCTCTAAATCTTTTTTTCTTTTTTTTCTATTAATTAACTCACCATTTATGTGTATTAGGGACTCCCTTGTATGAGTACAAGGTCCCCCTTAGCCTAATCTAGGCTTAATACCCTATGATGGCATGAAATTCCTTATTTTTCCATCCGGATAAACAGTAATCTGGACCGACAACCGGTTACTTCATCCCGGGTTTTATCTACTTTCCAAACTCCAAACTCTATAAAATTTATACCTAATATTCTACACTTATAGGGGTTTCCAGAATGGTGACATGCATCACCATCGGAGGCCGATTGACCTCAAAAATAATTCGCTGAAATCAGGACTTCGACACAGGTTTTCCACAGTCTCGGAAAACCTTACCGAAATCCAATTCTCTCTCTTAACCACCTCTAAAACCCCTATCTAACCTCTTTACAGCCTCAATTCCATTAGGAGACTAGGTAGGGATGGGGTACTCACCACTTTTTTTCTCTCGTCTTCCCTCCTCCTCCTCCTCCTCCTTCTTCTTCTTCTTCTTTTATTTCCCCTTCTTTTTCTTCTTCTTCTTCTTCACCGCCTGAGACCTCCTCTTCTTCTTTTCTCTGTGTCCCCCTCTCTGTTTAATCCCACCACCACAGCACCCCAAACCCCCCAATTTAAATCACATCAAGCACTGTTCATCCTTTGTTTAAAATTATTAAATTTCTATTTTGCCCCTAACACTTCAACGTATCTACTATTATGCCATTAACTTTTGATTTCTTCCAATTTTACCCCTTATATCAATTTTAAGGACTATTCTATCCTTTTTTATATAAAAAAAATTGAGGTTATTACAGCGGCTTGCTGATCTGTGCATCGCGGATGCCTGGGATGGATCACGGAAGAAGAAGAGCTTCGGGTGCTGACGGCTGGGAGGAGAACGTGGATCCGGATGAGGAGCGCTGGGATCACGGCTTCGAAATGGACGCAAGACCCGTGGATGATGAACACAGGCATGCATTGCAGGAAGCTAGGATTCTGGGAAGTGGATCCGGATGCGTCATGGACAACGAGAGAGGCTGAAACGCCTGGATCTTTGGATGCATCACGGGCGGAAGTAGCTGGATTTCCTTCTTTGGGCCACGAAAGGATGGGAGCCCTGGGAGGTTGGAATGGAAGGCTGGATCACAGCTTGATTATTGGGAGGAATGCACGGATGCTGGGAGATCGTGATCAATGGGGATGCGGACGCTGGGATGGATCGCGGAAGGAAGAAGAGGAGTTTTGGAATGGACGGTTGGTGTCTCCTTGATGGCAAGAAACAGAGGATGAGGCGGCTTGAGGCGTTGGGTTTGAAGGCTGAAGATGAAGATGCTAATTTGGAAGGTGCATGCGGATGGGATGCCGGGAGCTGAAACGGAAGGGAGGAGATGCGGGATGTTGTCGTGGGATGGGCGGAACACCTGCTCCCTTCTTTGGGCTACGGTAGGTTAGGAACGCTGGGAGATCACGATCAACGGAGTGCAGACGCTGGGATCACAGACTTGGAACGGACGCCGGATGACTGCCATGTGTCCCTCGAGTGTAAGTGTGCTTAATAAATGGTGGGTTCGATCATACCATGGCGAAGTTGAGCGTGCGCGGCCTGGGTTGTCCATTTTTCTAGACCCAATCTGTACTAAATACGCTTTGTAACTTTAATTTATACTAACATGTGCCAAACAAAATATAATATTAACTTAGCGATTTTATCATTATATGTTAGCAGTAATACTAATTTAAGCAGCGTGTAGATCACGCTTTTGTGCTCTCATCACCCAGCTTGCATCCACAAAAATTAAGTCTGGATCTGATCAATGAGTATGTTGGGCTGACCCATTCAACTCGAAGAGAACCGATGCTGCTTAGCTGGCTCTCGATCATGCAAGACTGGACAAAACATACATCCACCACTTGATACAAAAGCAATATCAGAACTTTCAATGGTAGCAAATGGATCGGGTTGACCCATGACCTGATCTAATCTAACCCGGTCCATTTAGACCTGATCCAACCCGATTTAAATGACTCATGGGGCCAGATCGTGTTCTAAAATTGGATTTGTTTTATTTTTGGGGTCAGATCTAGTTTTACAAATTTCTGACCCGACTCGACCCAACCTATTTGATTTTTGAAGCAATGTTGGGTTTCTATCCTACGACTTGACTTGACCTGACCCAAACCCGATAGAATGTTGGATCCGCAAGGGTGGTTAAGGATCTCTAACTTTCTATTCCTCTAATTTCTTATGTTTGAGAACGAGGAGAATAAAAGAGTCTGTCTTTTGTGTACTATCGAATGGCATGAATTTTACATTATGGCTTACGTTGGTTGCATTAAATGGGAACATTGTTCTTCTAAGAAGGAAGTTCTGGCTAATAAAAGGCAAAATAGAGTATAATTTTTCCATGTGAAAGATGAATCATATTTATGATAAATCCTTTGCTGCCGTTGAACTTTGTCATGTTTCATTATCAAAACTATATTCCTCATCTTAGCCCATGCATGCTTTTCTAATAGTATATTTATAAAAAATAGTAATAGATACATTCTAACAAATTCAAGAGATATCACTACTGAATAAAAAGGATTAGCATAAATGCAATCTTTTTTATACAAAAAAATATATTGCATATATGAACAAATTTTTTTTTTGTAGCTAACAAGGTTGAGCCTATGGCATCAATCCTGTATGCTTGTCACTTTCACTTGTACGGTCCTGCATAACCTACTTTATATAGTTTTCACTCATTGCAAAAAAGACCAAATACAAAGAATGATGAGTATATGGATTCAAAGCGGGCCCGACCTGGATCCGATCCGGATCCGAATTTTTTGGGTTGGGACCAGGTTATACATGGACCTGAACTGATCCGAATAATCCGTAGGGTCAAAAATTTTAGCCATGAACTCGACCCGATCTTCTATTAGGTTGGGTCTAGGTCCACTATTAGGATCCAAACAAAAAACTAGGTTGGGTTAGGATCACTTATGACCCAGTCCGACCAAACACATTTGCACCTTACTTAAAAGGAATATAGGTGATATTTATAAGAGCGTGAGATTATCAATCAAAGACATGTGGGGCAGCTGGCCAGAGCCAACTAGTATTTTCTATAGTCTTCGACCTCGGTTGCAGTCTTTCTTGATTACTCGATAGGCTCCTTGATGAGACCCATCACCAATATTAGGGGTGTCAATTCTGCTTATATTGCTTATCATATTTAGCTGGACAAGAACTTTAGGATTTTTGAGGGATGGCGACAAAACCTTAGGCAGTGGCGGATAGGGTGCTTCTCCATGTATATGAGTTCTCCCAAGTGCGGACATTCGGAGGACCTAGGTTTGCGAGGGACATCTGGGCTTCCCATTCACTCTTGGAGCATCTCGAACGATATTCATCTCCTGGGAGGCCTCATCCCCGAGCGTTCTTAATGTGAACTTTGATAGTAGTGTATCTGATGATGAGAGAAGAGGAGGGGCTGGGTTTGTAATCAGTGATGCCGATTTCATATTAGTTGCAACTGGAGGTAGTCAACTCTACGATACTTATGTTTGTGAAGCCAAGCTCAGAACCACTTGGGAGAGTATTACTATGTGCAGCTTACCTTGGGGGTGGATCGAGTTCAGTCGAAAGGAGATTTGACGATTATAATCGAGTGGATCCAGAACCATACCAGGGTTGGCAATGATCACCTGCGTTACTGAGGAACTGCGTGGCCTCCCAGATCATCTATGTTTATCGTAAGACGAATGAAGCTGCTAATTAGGTTGCCTCATATATTGCATAGAAGTTCGATGCCTGGATATATCATAGCTAGGAGTCTTTACAACCTTCTCTTTATTTTCTTTTTTTTTTTTTTTGATGCATCCACGTTATCACTGTTTGTTGTATCGGGATAAAAAAAAATAATAATAAGGGCGGTGGGGGTGGGGCGGTGG
>JAOXJJ010000819.1:8297975-8311413 GCA_025769935.1 Phoenix roebelenii
ATAAAATAATATATAATCTATATTATATTACATTTGTACTATGATATATTACATTATATACATATAATGTATTACATTATATTAGCATAATATAATATAATATAATATTTATATAATAAATGGTATTATGTGAAATATGGATTGATCTAAGTGACTTACCTAAAAAAGTAGTAACGCGGAAGAACACGGGTAATAGATTCTAGAGCCATATTTCAGTGCATAAAAGAAAATGGGTAAATTATTTTCTATTTAAATGTTGCTAAAAAAATACTTATCCTGAAAAATGCAGATTTTTGAATAAATTTTTTACCCTCCAAAGAACGGGCCCTAAAGCTCTTTCAGTTCGTGCTCCCATGATTACTGTGACAATATTTGCTCCTTTCACCCTCTCTATTCCCTCTTCTCTAACCCTATCATTTACCGGATCTCCTTCATCCCTCATCCGCTTCTTCAATCTAGTTCAACATTTTCTTCGACGCCAGTTCTCCTAAAACCACCCTTATCCTTGACCGCTTCTTGCAATGGGTGATGCCAAGATCGCCAAGAATGACAAGAAGAGAAAGAACAACCCTTTGGCAATGGCAACTATGTCTTCTTCTTCCTTCTCTTTTCTACATATCAAACTAACTTAAATCTCGACTTGTTTGCTCTAATCGATCAATCTCATGCGTGAAAGACCTTCTTTCTTATGAAAGATCTAACTCAATTGTTACCCTCTAGGTGCTGTCTTCTTCTTCTTCCTTTTTTTTCTCTGTATGTTAAACTAACCTAGATCTCGACCCTCTTGCCATGATTGAATAGTCTTGTGCATAAAAGAATGTCAAAACATTTTTTGCATAAAGACCTAACTCAATCTCTTATCCTCTGGTTGTTGTAGTTCTCTCTTTTTACGTCTCATATCCTCATAATTATTGTAGCCCAAATTATAGTAGCCTGAATGCGATAATTTTTTCCTTGATGTCCTAAAATCCAACTTATCATACCCAAGTTATTGGAGATTGGGCATGATAATATTTGTCTCTCCATCGTCTTTACAAAATTCCCAAACCGAGAACATATCAGGGTGCAGATTGAGGAACCACAAATACCAAACAAACGGTCCAGATTTCTCCATTTTTTTAAAACGCACTCTCCACCCTCTCTCTTGCCGCCCGAGTCGCCTTCCGCGGCCAGCAAGCGGGAACGCGTCTACCCTCAGAAATTTTCATCACTAGAATAAATAACTCGATCGAGTGGTGGGACGACGGTGCTGATCGTGCCGGCGCGACGCCCAGACCGGCATTGAAATGCCGATTAGATTCAGAGACGAAACGCTCCGTCGACCTTCTCAATACCATCTCAATCTCCCCTCCAGTTCCCAACTGAAAGAATTCGAGAAGGCGAGATCTCTCTCCGCCCCCTTCTAGGGTTCTGATCAATGGCCTCCACCAACCACCACCGGTCGTCGCTGCGTTCCGAGCGTCAGATCCCCACGGCCAGGGGCAGCGTTGCGAACGCCTCGATCCGCACCAAGCCCGCCTCGACCAAGCGTTCCGTCGCTGCCGGGAGCCTCCGAGCCTCCATCGATGATCAGAATGCTGGTTCTCTCTTGGAATCCCTCTCTTACTTTCAAATGCTTTCTGGACTTTAGTTTCTCTGTCTTATCGAGTTCTTTGGTTAACTTTGATGGTCCTATCCGCCTCATGCTTGTGGAAAAAGTTAACTTTTTTATGGTAGTAGGTATAACCTGCTATGAATCTTCGGCCAAGATGGAATCTTGGCATCGCCGGTGATTGGGGAGGGACTCTGAGTACGTGATCGTTCATATATTTTTCTTCTTTGTATGCTTTGTAGTTCTAGTTTGATGTTCTATGTGGGGGCCGGGTGCTATAAATTGTAATAAAGAACAGGAGCTTAGGAGCTATCTCTGGCCAATGGTGCGGGCAGAAGAAGGTTTAGATAGGCTGTAGAAGCAGCGAGTGGGCCGATTTGTGGTGAGCTTTTCTGATTCCTAAGCAGCTTTATGACGTCTAAGGCTGTGAATAAGAAAAAGCAGAAGTTCAGGAAAGAGGAAGAAGAGGAAGAAGGATAGAAAGGAAAAGAAACAGAAAAGAAGAGTGCTGAGAAATAAAGAGAAAAGGCAAAAAGGTAGGGGTTTAAGAAGAGGAAGAGAAGGAAAAAGAATACAGATAAGAAGAATGTCAAGCATAAAAAAAGGTGCTTAATAGAACACGGTTAGAGAAGATTCATGAAGCAAGTGTTCTTATGTGCTGTGAGATGCTAACAGCAATGCAATTGATGAAGAGATCTAATGTATTAACAACACTCAAGCTGCAAGTTATTGCTCAATCATGCAATAAAAAAGTCCAAACATCAAGCAACCAAAACATAAGTAAGACTTTTGAGTTTTGACACTGAGAATCCAGGAAAAGAAAACATCGAATAATTTGAGCGAAGCAAATTTTTACTAAAGAGGATATACATTCACAGCAAGCACGGACCAGAGCCACAACACTGTAGGCAGCAAGTAAATGGATGATGCATTAGGCAAAGAAATCCTAAAAATGGGGAGTTGAGTCGAGATGGAAGTTTGGTATGTGTAGAGGCGCAAACAACCTGAGCCGACCAAGCACAAGGCTGCTCAGAATTGGCTAATTATATGAAAGGTTTGCTCGAACACGAGTCAACCTTGAGCCAATCTGGTCAATGTCTGCTCAAGCTTGTCTTTGTTAATTGAGCAAGCTCGAATGAGCTTGTTAGCAGTCCAAGCTCAAACTTCTATTCATTTTGCAATGTTTAGGCATGGCTAGTTTATGAGTTAAGCTTTATATGATGTTTGAGCTTTGGCTTTTCCTATTGAATGAGCTTGATTGTACTGAGCCCGAGCTGTTCATTTGCAACCCTAGATATGTATAGACCAACTACAGAACTAACTCATGAGGGACATGAATCCAGCAAGACCATTTTCTCTGAAAAAGTAATGCTCAAATCTATTTATAGGAAAACAAAAGTTCAGAAAAGGGACACCCAGACCAAAGTGGGGAGCAAAATGAAAAGGATCTCGCAAACAGCTGATAAGGATTTTCAAGGGTCAAACAACTGACAATAATAGCAAGTTAGGCGGTGCTAGATGGACAGCATCTAAAGACTAGTAAGGAAATGTGGCTCTCTCAAAACTAATGCCCCCCTTACAGGCAAATGCAAATAAAAAGAACTAGAAAGATTGACTACATGAAAATGGTCTGTTGCAAAATACAACTTCCTTAAGTTACCACTCTACTGAGTGTATGACCTTATAGAAAAAGTTCTTTCATGAAAAGCAAGAAGAGATACTTAAAACTAGACTTGGCAACTAAAAAAAGTAGGATAGAATCAGAATATATATAGTTAAATCAGGTTAACAGAAGATTGGCCTTAGTATTCAAAAATTCTATTCATTGTTCATGAAATATGAAATTAAAGATATAAAGAACCAAGATTACTTGAGGGAAATGCAAGGAATATGCTCAAGTGATGAAGTTGAAGGAATAGTGGAGGTAGATCATTCAATGTTTGTCATTGTGCTCGATTTGGAAACCTGTGGCTGCAGATAGGGCTTTGCCAAGGCCAAGTTATAGGAGGAAATTCATAGATTGATCTAATGCTACCTTGAGTCAGATATGGAGGCAGAGAACAAGGAAAGCCCCTTAAAGGTTGGGAGAGACTATTTTTGGTTGCACTCTTGTTTCTTACAAACATTTGCAAAAAGGCTTGCAATGCACCACATCAACAACTTGAAGCAGAAAACAAAAAATAAAGTATTATGGAAGGTAAATGCACCAAAAGAACACTTCAAGCTTATATCTAAATTTTATCAGATATGCTAGTCTATATTGCTGCATATTTTTTTTATATCATGACAATTTATTGATAAATTACAATATATTGTTGTGGTTGATTCAAAAATGATTTTTACCCTCTAAAATAGATATGATCTATGTTATTTTAGTTCCTAGTGTATTTTTTCTTTTTTCTGAGTGGATTGCTGGCATAGTTAAGTATAAGGTGAGATTCTATTGCTTGATATGCTATTATTTACAGCATCTAGCTTAAGTACCTTATAAATATTTTGGAGGTTTACTTTTGATGTATGAAGCAGGCACAAAAGGGATGTTACCACTAGAGTTAGGCGCCAAATATTCTAGGTTGGTCATATAAGTCAAGAGTCTGTTCTATGACTATCTATCTTAACATAAAAGACATCATAGTGCACGAGACTCCCACTACTACAGGGTCTAGAAAGGGGTGGATGCATGCAGCCTTACCCCCACCTGTGAAGAAGCTGTTCCATGTTCCGAACCCGTGACACTCAGGTTACAATGGAACAAACATACCATTGTGCCAAGGCTCACCCTCTTCATCTATCCTAGTATATACATCTTAAATCATATTTGGACTGAAGTTCAATGAATTTGATCTTTTATGGTCTAGTTGATGGATGAGCTATATATATCTGAAAAAAACTTGATTTTTTTTTAAAAATAAGTCATTTAAGATATTGTACATCATGATTAACTAAGTGGATTCTCAATCTAGATCTCCTCGCATCCTTATGCACTATTATAAAGTATATGCAGGAACTTGTTTATCTATATATATATACGCGCACACACTTCTAACTCTAGGATTCGCAGGGTATAACTGATAGTATTGTTCTTATGGCTAAGGGACGGTTAGGCCATCCAAGTAAACAGTCTATACTCTGTCATGATCTGCACATCTTAGAACATGTGCTTGCATGCCTTCTGACTACAGAACTGTCTTGTTGGTCAATGTTTGTACTTTTAGCAATTTTTTGATGCATAACTCCAAAAATAACTGCTTTTTAGGTTTTTGGCATTTCGGATGACTTATATTCTAATCACTAGTCTGAATCATCAATTTAGAAGCCCTCCATGAATTTAAAATGAGGGAATGATCATACTCATCAAACCTAGCAATGTAAAAGCAGTCAATTATATATGTCTATATGTACAGATATTTGAGTTTTATTGTTAGTTGACCATGAAAAATACTCATCCACCTAGTAAAATTACATTAGACAACTTTTTGCTCATACACACACAATCAATATCTATTAGCACCTTGCTTTTCCTGGTGACCTCTTTTTGATCCCTTAGTTCATCCAGAAAGCTGATAATCTGCTTTCAAATCTCAGATAGTGGAAGAGTGCGGGTGGCTGTTAGACTTCGACCTAAGAATGCTGAGGATTTTCCTTTTGATGCAGACTTCACTGATTGTGTCGAATTGCAGCCTGAGGTTTTCACTTTCCAGCCAATTATATTCTTGAATTTTTTGCTACTTTTATCTTAAAAAAAAACAAAAAAGTCAATGTCTTTGATTACAAATATTTATTCATTCGTCTGATACAACTCAAATAACTGAATTTATTGTATTTTTTATATTAATTATTTGCATTGGTTACTTGCAGCTGAACAGGCTGAAGTTGAGAAAAAATAATTGGAGCTCTGAGTCCTATAAATTTGATGAGGTTTTCACGGAAAGTGCTTCTCAAAGGCGTGTTTATGAAGCTGTTGCAAAACCTGTAGTGGAAGTAAGTGATGAAATATATCATAATACTTCTCTTTGCATCATACAACACATACACACACATAAAATAACAATAATTGATGCAGTGGATTTATTTGACACTAATACCTGATCATGAGATGTATTGTGGATTTTTCTGGGTTAATGAGAAAACCATCTGAACTTGCCATTCTATGATTTTTCACCCATTTCATTGACTCAGTACCCATGTTCTATAAATTTATTAAGTCAATCTAAGCTGCTCCTTCCTCCCTTCCCTCTCCTTCTTCTTCTCTCCCTCTCCCTCTCATCTTTCTTTATTTGTTAGGAGTTACATAAAGGAGTGAACATATGTGTTTGATGTGGTTTTTCTTACATATGCACTAACATACGACCAAGTAAGTGCAGTCCACTATCTACAATTTTTTGGGCTGATTTGAAGCAATGATCCAAGAGTCCTCATCAAGCCCTAAAATCATGACATCGTGTGTCTCTTTCTTCCCTCTTTATATATTTCATACCTCTTAACCAAACTGATTATATGTTTTGCACACTTGAAGAGGAAGACGGACATTTTCTCTCCTTCTTTCTGTTACCTACTTGACCTCTCTTTTCCTCTTCCTCCCATTCATATCACCTCTTTCTACCTCATTCTTTTCCAGCTTTCTCCTTCAATCTCATCCTGTCTTGTCTGTGGATAAACCAGATATGAGGCTTCCCCAATGTGTCCTTTCTCCATCACTTGATATTGAGAAGTAAGAGTTCATAGAGGCATCTGCATCATATCCTTTGTAATGTGAATGTTGTGTCCTGTTTGATTTTTGTGGAACCTTTACCTCTTTGTTTGGTTTTCAGACATCTTGTGCCCCTTGATTAGCTCTGAACCACATTTCAACCTGTAACAACTTAGGACCTCGACCACAACGCTACCTGGAAGGTATTATTTGGATTTTTTGGCCCTATATAAGTACCCAAGTTCTCCGTAATGCCCAACCAATGTGGGGGACTAAACATATGCTTCACACACTCTCTTGGTTTAAGATGTGGTATCCTTACTAGGCTAAGGATCCAATTTCCATCAAATCCAATCACAAACACTATGATCAGCCTGTGATCAACCTCAAAACGTCCGTGTTGTAGTGTTTCCTTGTCCACATGGGCTGTGGGTTGGGTCCACTTTGATACCAATTTGTAACAATCCAAGACCTTACTTAATAAGGCTAGTTAGAAGGTATTATTTATTTTTTTTTGGTTTTGTATAAGTATCCAAGATTTTCTTAGCATACAATTGATGTGAGACTAAGCACACGCGATTGTGCACTGTGGAGATCTTGGATACTTATGTAGGAACAAAAAACTAAATAATACCTTTCGGTTAGCTCTTATGGGGGAGGTCTTGGGTCATTACAGATAGTATCAGAACGGATCCAGTCTATGGCTCATGTGGATGAGGGGACATTGTAGAATAGGTATGTTTGGAGCTAACCATAGGCTAATCGTAGTGTTGAATGATTGGATTTGTTCCCTTAGCCTGATGAGAAAACCAAGACTTAAATAAGAGGAGGATGTGAGATCACATGCAAATGTGTGTTTCGTCCCACATTGTTGTGCACTGGTGAGATCTTGGATATTTACATTAGATCAGAAATCTAATTAATACCTTTCGGCTAACTTTTTCTAGAGGTCGTAGATCATTGCAAGTGGTATCAGAGCTAACTTGGCTAAGGTTTGCAATCTTGCCATCGACCCCCATATTGATACCATCTTGGTTTAGTGTTGGTATGTCCAGTACAGGGGTTGGTTTGGCATACCAATACTCGATGCTTTCTTGATACCATCTACAAGTTCAATACCAATATGGTATGCATGCTTGATACACACTGATACAGACCGGTACAATGTATTATGGACCTATGGCCAATGTAGATTAGGGGATACTATAGCGTAGGCTTATTTGGGGCTGAATATAGGCCGATCGTTGTCTTTATGATTGGATTTGGACCCTTAACCTAGAAAGGATGCTAGGACTTAAATGGGGGGAATGTGAGGATCCATGCAGGCATGGTCTGCTGTGCCGGTACCGGGCCTGAGACCGGTTGCTCGGTGGCACGGGTCGGTACAGGACCGCGCTGTGCCGTGCCGGGCTTGTACCGACACAGTAGAGGAGGTGGAAAAGAGGGCGAATGGGAGACACGAAAAGAGAGAAGGGAGAGAGAGGGAGTGAGAGAAAAAGAGGGTGGCGAAGGTTGGTGGAGGGCCGACGACCTGGGCAAGAGGCGAAAGAAGGCTTCGCAACTGGAAACCTGTTTTGTTCGAAATAATGGTTTTGGCTTCTTCTTAATTTCGTGATTTTTAAGTGAAGTCGGCAAGCGATTTGCCTACTTTACTTAAAAATTGGGAAATAAAGGACCCTTGTTTAGGGGACCCGGCCTGTTTTCCGGCCGCGGAGTTCGGAGGAGCGTCCTCCGTGTAGCTCGCCAGCCTTCGCCGACCGGCCTCCACCTCCCTCTCTCTTCCTTCCTCTCCCTCTCTCTTCCTTCCTCGCTTGCTCTCTCTTTTTCTCTCTTTCCTTCTCCTCCCCCTCCGGCAACAAGTTTCGTTTTTGTTGCCGGTACCGTCCCGGTCAGCCGTCAGATAGCTTGGTACGATCGAAACTGCCTGTTCGGGATGATTCCGCTGACCTTGGATGCAGGTGTGTATTTAGTCTCATATTGATTATGCACTAGCTAGAACTTTGGTACATATACAAGTCCAAGGAATCCCAATAATACCTTCTGGCTAGTCTTTTTGAGTGAAATCCTAGGTTGCCAAACAACTCATTAAGGTGGTGCATAATCCCAATGAAACCCAATTACCACTTTGTAAAGCACCCATTTGAACTTTATTTTACTTTATTTTGGTGGACTTTGTGTAAAGGAACTTAAAGAACATTTAGGCAATATGAATGACATTCGGGTGGTATAGGTTTGTAACACTAATAGTTCCATAAACATTGTTTCCATAGTTGAAAATCCTGCTCGAATATTTCAAACTATAGTTCCTAAGTTAATTGGGAAGATTGGGTTTCATTGCATGCAGTTTTGGAAATAATGATGTTTTCGGTTCCCTTTTCGATGGTCATACTTTAAGACAATGGTTCGTTAGAGGTGTGCATTATTTACTTACATAAGAAGTTACTGTGCACTAAATAAGTTATTTTCATATTGATACCTTTGTGAATGGCCTTGTTGAATACTTGTTTTATTGTGATATATTTTCTGCAGAGCATATTAGATGGGTACAATGGGACAGTGATGGTTTACGGTCAAACAGGAACCGGAAAAACTTACACAGTTGGTCGGCTTGGGAAAGATGACCTTTCAGAACGTGGTATTATGGTCAGAGCATTGGAGGACACTATTGCCAATACCAATTCTGACCTTGATTTTGTGGCAGTTTCCTACTTGCAGGTTTGCGGATTTAATCACTCTAGTTTTAGATTTTGCAGTTTTCTTCCTTTCCCTGAGTCCTTGTGACGCACTATAGGGTATAGTGCAGCACATCACAAATAATTTTTCCATGGGCCTAAATCCATTAGTACAAACCATAATCATGGTTAAAGTTTAAGGATTACATTATATTTTTTCTGTTCAATAGCTGCTGTAATATATTTTGCTGTTTTCTGTTAGGTTATTGGCGTGCATTAGCACTGGTCTCCTGCCCTTCTTTTTTTGGTTCACGTCTGTGCGCGGACGCGCGTGGATAAAAGGCTGGCCACAGAGTGGCACTAAATGTCACTCTATGGCATTTATGACCCGCGCGGGGCTGCGTGCCTGTGCGCTGCCCCACGCGGATGAACTGGTCTGCGCTCGCTTTTAGATGAATCCAATTTAAAATAAAACTCTATAATAACCCTATACAGGCGTGTTGCCCCACACGGATGAACTGGCCCGCACTCGCTTTTAGACGAATCCTATTTAAAATAAAACTCTATAATAACCTTATTAATTACCAAACCCAACATAAGCTAAAGTAGGACTCTTTTAGATGAATCCTATTTAAAATAAAACTCTATAACCCACTCTTGAAATTATGTAAATAAAAGTTCTGAGGGTATAAGAAAATCTGAACTGAACTTTTTTTTTTCACTCGTCATCACCTTCAATGTTTGAAAAATAAGGAGGATAAGAGAATAACTTATACCTTTCCTCTTGGTTATCAGTGAAACCATATGCTGCTTAAACTCTTCTTTTAAACAATTAATATTGGAAAAAAGACTAACAACTCACAAGATCTTTACACAAGGTCATGATTCAATGGGATTTATACCATCTTGATCCAAATATAACTTTAGCATCATGACCTCAGTTAGGTCGAAGCTCTAACCCATACCCAACCCATTCACTGTTTGGGTGAAAATTTTGATGCATACCCAAGCAAAACTAAATGACCCTTGGCCAGTACAATGTAGCATTGGCACGACCAAGACTTAAGAAGTCCTATGATTGACCATAATAAGTGAATTTATGTGAGATGTTTTGAAGAAAAGAAAATAAAAATACGGGCCATGATTTGGTCCCTTTTCGTCGAATTTAATGTTTTTTTGCCTTTTCCTCTCATCTCTTCTTTAATTTCCTTCACCTTATTCCTGTGTATTTTTATATTTCCATGATGTATTCGGATTGCTGCTTCTTTTAGTTTTAATTTTAGTCATGGAAATTATAAGTAATTGATTCAAGGAATTAGTTTCCTTTTCCTTTATATCATTTAATCCTTCTAATAATCACTTGATGATCTTCTGAAGGAATATTTTAGTTATGTAGTTTATATTGATACTGCAATAGAACTCAGTGCTAAAAACCTGATTTTTCTGTTACAACTTACAAGTCCACTATTGACAGTTACTTGTTGTCCAGGTAACCTTATATCTCTTTTCTTAGGACCAATACCTCTTATCAAAATTGCAAATCATATTTTTTATTCCCTATAAATTTTTGTAATTTTCAAATGATGCATACTGTATGTTGTTTCATGTAATAGAAAAACAAATTGTTCTCCTCAGCCAAATCTAATTTCCCTAACTCTTATGCGGGGTCATCTTACAAAATTATAGGGCTTTACAAAATATTTCTAAACTTTACATATTCATTTTCAAAATGTTCATCCATGTTAGCTTGGATCTTCCTCTAGGCACTTTGTTGCAAATTCAAGTACCACTTCTTGTCAGTCAGCATGAGATTGTAACAAGATGAAGTGTGTGTAAGGAGATGACATATGCACAAATAAACAATTTTAAGAGCCACAGACCTTTGGGAGGCAATAACTGACCTGAACCATCTCTATTTGGGATGGTTTGGGTTGAACATTTTTGACCTGGACTTTAATCTGGTCAGGATGGGTCGGAGCTTTGTCCTGACTCAAGTCATGAGAGTAGAGTTCTATTTGGGTTGAGATAATTTATGTCAGTTGAGTCATGAGCTTGGTGAGGATCTTTTGTGGTTGGTCTTCTCTCTAATATTCATTAAATTTATCTTGGAAACGAGACACTAGGAATTTTAAGGATTGCGCTAGTCAGGTTAGGTTGGACCAGTCAAGGAATATGGCTTGCAAATTAAGAATGTTAGATGTCAAACAGGTCAAGTCAGCACAAGGATTGACCCATGGGTGGGTAATGGGTCAAAGGTCTTGGCCCAATGTAAGGTTGGGTTAGGTATGACTCAAGGCTTCCTATATTGTCATCCTAACTTGACTCAACCACAACCTAACCAGACCTGACACATTACCGCTCTTATATAGACCAATACATCTTTGAGGTATGAGTTCGATGTAGTCTCCTTGATGAAAAGGTTGCCAAATTACATTCGAGGCACACAAAATAGCTTAAATAGTATATTATCACTTTGACATGAATGTGCAATAACTAAGACCTTGAAGGCTCGAAAACTGCTCTCTCTTTCTGAAGATTTAATGAAAGAAGATGGGAGTAGATCTAGCATATAAAGAATAATAGACCATGTAGGATCATATATCCAGTACCTGACGGTAACACAAATATACCTTGCATACTCATTAGTATGCACCAAGGAATGCCGAACCGGGTCGTACCGCTCGGTTCAGGCCGAACTAAGCCGACCCGGTCTCGGTTCGGGCATATAAAATTGTTCCAGCCCCTCTACGAGGTCGGAACCGGCCTGTACAGGAGCGAACCGGATGGAATTGGACCGGTTCGGCTAGGACTCAGTGCAAACCGGTCAATTCGCACTGAGTTCGGTTAGATTTGCCACAGCGCATTGCGCTGTTGCATTTTTGGCCACAGCGCGTGCTGTGGCATTTTTGGCGACTGGTTCGGTACCGGTTCGGTTCGGTCTGAACCGGACTGGGCGCCGACTGGTACGACACCTGGTACCGGTTCGGCAATCCTTGATATGCACTAATGATATACTGTATGCTTGCTAGAGTTGCACAGAGCATGTTTAAATTTTAAATTATACACATGCCTGCGTATTCTTGTATCATTTCTTGAGTAGAAATGATTGGGGCTGTTGGCCAACTTGAACCATGTAGAACAAAATATTGCTCCATGAATAACTGGATATGATACTTCTATGGTTTCCTTTGAACTTCTTGATGCTTATATTAAAATTTCAATTTGTCCTCTTTAGTTTTTTTTCTTTTTGCTTTTGATTTATCCAGGTCTTGTAAGCTACCATTTTGAAAAATAACACTGGTAGGAGATGATTTAATAGAAGTTTGAAGGCCTCTAATGGTTTAACTGCCACATCCGAAATAATTTCTTTACGTCTGATGGAGTGTAGAAGATGAATATCATTTTATTTCTTTTACTTGAGCTTACTAGATTATCCTTATGCCATTAATTGCCTTATTCCTGTTCCATTAATCACATAGTTGTTAACAATAAATGGTTTATTCTTGTTCATCATTATTTTAGTTGTATCTAGAATCAATACAAGATCTGCTGGCACCTGAAAAGACCAATATTCCAATTGTTGAGGATCCGAAAACCGGTGAGGTGTCCTTGCCTGGGGCTACTCTAGTTGAAATACAAGATCTTGACCATTTTCTGGAGCTGCTGCAAATTGGTGAAGCAAACCGCCATGCTGCAAATACTAAACTAAATACTGAATCATCTCGAAGTCATGCTATTCTTGTGGTGGGTGCACCTTAAATTTTTGATTGTTTTGATTTTGCTTTATTGAATTATGGTTATTCTCTCATGCAATTTTTAGAAAATCTACATTATTGATTACTTCATTATATCTTGACATGTATATAGGTTCATGTCCGAAGATCTAAGAGGAAAGAGGACAATGATGCCTCCTCTCTGGCTAGCAGTTCGAATGGTGATTTACCATCTTTCCACATGCCAATTGTTCAAAAAAGCAAGTTGCTTATTGTTGATCTTGCAGGATCTGAAAGAATAGACAAATCTGGTATGCTTCTACTGTCATTCCATTATATCCCAGTAAATTATCATCTATTACATTTTATACTGCCAAATTACAAGACGACCACTATCTATTGAATGTGAAAGTTAATTACTGTTTCATTCTCACACTACTCCTCTATATAAAACCTAGATTATTTTGGAAATTTGTTGTTACATAAACCATAACCTTAACCTTACCGACAATCTCTGTTACATCTAAGGAGTTTTCCTCATGGATTTTTAGGCATTAGTCATTAAGTTTGAGAATGTTTATTGACCAGCTCTTAACATGAATTCAACCAGCTTAATTAGTTTGGACTTTGGAAACCTAACTGTTGCTGGAAATTGGACCCGGGGGTGACCACTCGGCCGAGGAGGGAGGAGCTTTGGTGCGAGTCGGTGGGCGGCGATCCGTCGGCGGGCGGCGTCCTCCGGAAGACCTGCAAAGAAGCCGGTGGCCGGGCT
>JAOXJJ010000819.1:8311513-8332541 GCA_025769935.1 Phoenix roebelenii
CTTGGGAGAGCTCGGCCTTGCTGTCGAATTTGGGTGCTTTGCTTGTGCTTGTGGGGTGGTCCATTTTTCCCCCAACACTAACCAAGGCAACTTGGCTAAAAGAAGGGCATCTTTGAAAATAGAAGTTGGAAGGTACATGGTCTAAGTTTCTCTCTTATAAATGGAAAAGATATATTATGTAGGTTATTAGCTCATATTTCAAATGCTTACTATTTTTTGTTTTGCACAATTTTTTAAAAGGTGTTATGCATATCCTTTTGCAGAGAATGATGCAAAATTCGAGGAATAAAATGTGCCTGATGTATTATGCATCATGTTGATGATTTTTTGTGTCAAGCTAGGATCAACTATTTTGTGTTCACACATGCTTATATTTTGGACAATTTGACGCAAATGCAAGCAGCTGCCAATATATATTATATGCATGTATGTATAGTTGTATACATATATTCGTTCATAGGTATTTTACAATTTCTAGATCATATCCAACAGTTAATGTTTTCATTTTGTAACTCTATCCTTGAATTTGGATCTGTGCAAACTACTAGTTTTTTACTGTCTATCTATTATAACTCTACCGATTTTATACATGAATACCTACATATTTACATACATGCATGCATATACAGTTATTAAGATATGGTAAAACATATTGCATAAAAATATATTGATGATTATATTTTTTTCAAGTGTAGAGGCTTGAATTTGGGTTGTTGGCTTGGGAAAACCTAGAAAACTTAAGGAAACATGAAAAGGGTTGCAAGGAAAAATTTCAAAACCTTGACTTAGAATTATACATTGATTAGAAACTCCAAGGACCTCATATATTCAACTTGAAATAGATGGGTTAAGTTGCTGATTGGAAGATTTATGAAGTACAGTAGTACACAGTTTCCTACATGTATCAAGTAAAAATATTGGTATGAAGATCCATAATATGTTGTTGATAAGATAATAATGCTTCTTTTTGAATTTAATTCTTTAGATTTGTTGAAATTTATTGGTTTGATAATTGTAAATACTGGAATCCACGGTCCTTTTACCGGGTTACTCTATCATTGCATTTTGTCAACAATAGTGATAAAAATTTGCAGGCAGTGAAGGTCACATGCTTGAAGAGGCTAAGTTTATTAATCTCTCACTCACTTCTCTTGGAAAGTGTATTAATGCGTTAGCTGAGAACAGTCCTCATATACCAATAAGAGACTCCAAACTCACAAGGCTGCTTCGTGATTCATTTGGAGGTGTTCTTCTTGACCTTGTTCTGTCATTTCCAGATTGTCTTGATGCTTTGCTTGTCACTATATTGTAATTTTTTATAGGGCTTTTAGTTGAGTTGAGTTGTGGTATAGATATTTTGCCTTTAGTTTTGATCTATTAAATTGCTACTTGTATTTGTCTAGTTGGACTTGTCTAGCATTGTGTTTGCAGCTTTCTAGTGAAAATATATGAAGCATGGACATGGATATAAAAATGGTACAAACACATCGTTATTACAAATTTTTAAAAATTATGATATGATATGGTATGCATAAAAGGCCTGGTATACATCGAGATGGACCAGTACCACGTAACATAATATATTCTTTAGGTATGCATAAAAGGAAACCATAAAATATAGTGAATTTTCCTAGAAACATGGTCCATATTCCATACAACAACATCAAAGTTCACAAACTTCATCAAATAGTTATCATTCAACAGCAAGGACCATGGTCCGTACTCTATATAATGGCATCAACATCACAACATCTAAAGTTACCGTCCATCGTATCCATTATCAAAATGTCAACGTTCATCAAAAAGAAAAGCTTTCCTCTCATCCTTGGAGCATCAGATAAGTAACTCGAGCTATCCTTGGGAGTATCCAGTCTCTTTTATATTCCAAAGAGCCTCTCTTTTATATTCCAAAAAAGAGGATACTTAAAATAAGTATCCAACAATTGTCCTGGTCATATTTAACAAGTTTCAGCATCCTCTACATTGTAGATAAAAAGCATGTATGCAATTTGAATTATGCATTTATGTTAGGCTAAAAAATTAGCTGTCCATCTATTACTCATTGAGTTAAACTATTTTATGTTAGCTCTTGTTTACATAGTTGAAAATGGAATATGTGACACTGATTGAATAGAGATTTATTAAAATATTAACTGTTACATCAGTGTTTACATTTTTGTTTGCTTTCCAATCATGCTAATGGATCTTTTTAAGGATTTCCTATTTATCTCTTTGTTGTTCAGGCACTGCAAGGACATCTCTTATTATAACAATTGGTCCATCTGCACGACATTATTCTGAAACAGCAAGCACAATCATGTTCGGGCAGAGGGTTAGTACTATTCAAAAGTTCGATGGCAATTTTCTTTTTGAACATGTTTAAGTTCGGATAATTAGATGAGAAGTTGCTCCTGTATTCTTCCCTTTCTAGGGCCTGTTTGGATACTCCTGCAGGAATATCCTGCAGGAATTGGGCCTGCTCGCCCGCCCAACCCACATCTTCTACGGGCCTCTCGAAGTCCCAATCTAAATCCTAGCCTGTGGGCCTACAGGAAGCAAAAAAAGGCCTATGAAGGTCTTTTTTTCTCTTCTCACTGGATTTGGGCTGGGAGGTGTTGGGTTAATATGAGCCATGCTTAAATGAACGGCCCAATCCATGAATCTAGCAGGAAATCCAGCTCAATCTTGCTGGATTACCCAAAAATGCCCTCAGAGTTACTAATTTTCCTTTCACTTCTGAAGAGTTTCTATTTCAAAAATCCATTTTACTAGTTTTGTGTCAAGTTTCATTCTTCAAGTAACGTGGAAGGAAAGTCATGTTAGTACTTGCCACAACAAGTTGGATCTTTTCTGGACCAAGAAATTAAGGTACCGGACCAGGTTGCCTTGCACAAACTTTGCCAAGCCTGGGCTTGCACCCAAGCGTGGGCTGGTACCACAGTACCAGGCATGCCTGCTTATATCAGTTCATGCTATACTATGGCTCAACATTTTTGATATCTGGTTGTTTGATATTTTTAGGATTTTATTTTTAATTTTTTGCTATGGTGGTGCTGCACCACTGGTGCATGTACTTATTTATATCAGCCATTGTCCAGGTTGCCCTGTTCCAGAAGCATTTTAAATCCTTTCTTTGGGCCATCTTTTTATTTATATTTTTGATTTAGACTGTAGAGAAATGATAGAAGCCTCCAAATAAGTTGGCCAAGTTAAAGAGATGTTTCATTTGTTAGATTGGTTGATGGTAATCTTCACTTTTTGAGGAAAAAGTAAATTCCAATTTTAAGAACTCATCTTGATTCACAAAAATTGGTTTATTGACATACTGTTCCAAAATCATATTACCATTTTGATTTAATTTGGTTGAAAGCGTCTGGAGGCCAATCCTCTTTGTCCCTGATAAAACATTCTTTCTTGCAATCAGAACTTCACTCTTTCTTGTATTCGGAACTTCGCTGACATAATAATGTTAAGCTTTTAGTCTGTTCTCTTGTGTTTCAGTTTATTGTCCTATTTCTCTTAGTTAGTCCCCAGTCTTTGATCTCCCTTGTTTGGGATTATGATGGAATAGAAGATTTTTTCCCTTTTTTTCACAAGAGTCAACCAGCTGTTTTTGAGCTGCATTCCTGCAGTTAGATAGCAAGTTTGTATCCCATGAGTGTGTGTTTTTGTTTTTAATTTGCATTATCTTTAGCTGAAATTTCATAAGTATGTATAGGATTAGTTCATTTATCAATTATTTTACTTGCTGGACTATCTTTTGAGGTTTTAATAATTCCAGGCAATGAAAATAGTAAACGCAATCAAGTTAAAGGAGGAAGTTGATTATGAGAGTCTATGTAGGAGGCTTGGGTACCAAATAGACTATCTTACATCAGATATGGACAGACAACAAAAACTTAGAGATACTGAGAAAGAGCAAATGGAGAAAAAATTGAAAGTGTATGAAGCATCCTTAGCTGATGCAGAAAAGGAATTGGTTGTGAAGTCCGAGGTAACCTCTATCTTTTCTACTATAATTTGCAGACAAGTCCCTACTGCTTTTTACTAGGTTTTGGTTTTGTACAATAAATCCAGTGTTTTAAGTTTTTCTTTTATCTTGCTTTTTGTCACTCTTGTTCTATTCCGCTAAATTTTACTCTGTGTTCTTTCATGCTTATGCTGTTGCTTTCTGTCTATCCCCCATATTGTTTGCTAAAGGGTCGTCGAACTAAATTAGTTATAACAGCTTTGTTTTCGTAATTACATCTCGAAATCCAGGATCCAACTTTTCATGCCGTTGTTGAGATTTTCTTTTTTGTCAATTTCTGTTCTTTTTTTTGATTTTTTTTTTTTAAATTAGTTCTGCTTTGCTTTTTTCTTATTTTTTTGGGCAGCATTTTGAGAAAGAAAATATCCATCTAGAGTTAAAGATCAAAAGTTTGTTGGAGGAACTAAACACTCAGAAGGGCGAAAACAATCATTTGTTTGAAGAGGTTGTTCATCTAGAAACATGCTTGAAGCAGAGCAAGGTATGTTTGATTTCTTTTCATGTATTGATTTTTTTTTTTTAATTTCTTAATTTTATAGATAATGTTTATTTCTTGTAGATTTGTATAAGTTTGGATACAATATGAATGTTGAGGTCAAAGCAACATGTGAGTTGACTGAAATTATTTACATTCGGGTATTTTTGACATCTTTTAATGTAGATAATTTATGTATGCAGTGATTTTTTTTCACAAAATCATAGCATAAATTTGCTAAATAATTGACAAAATTCGTAGATATATGTTTATGAAGTTGTATACTGGATTAAGGTCAACATAGGAACAATAGTTGTTTAAGATATGTCCATGTAAGAGTGATTTTAAATGATAGGATAATTGTAACTATTACATAGTTGACTTTGTAATTATTTTTTGATAAAGGAGAGGATTGCTACCAAGCCGCTTCTATGCAAATCGTAGGTAGAAAATAGGCGAGGACTTTTGGAAACTAGTTGGATGGGAAGGCCATTATAAGTAATCACTTCCTGTGAATACCCAGCTAGCAACATTGCTACCCTCTTTATATGTATGCTGGCATACAACCTGCATGTCAAATTTGAAAAGTAAAACGCATATTGAAGTATCAAATAAGTTGTCCATGTGATTGTCCGCATTTCATGATGAGGGCGAGGCAACCACTTTTATGATTAGTCTCCAGATACTTATCTTGTTGGATATAAGGTGGCTTCTCTAATCACCCAAGTCTTTGTATATGTGGCCAAGATCATCTAGAAAGTATCTAGTTTTCTGTTTGTTTAGTCGCTCAAGTTTTTTTGCGCATAGAAGGTCAAGATTGTTTAGATGGCATGGGAACAAGAGAGGAGGTGGTCTCCCATGAAGATAAACTTGTAACCCACATATTCGACTTGGAACCTTAATCGAATGGGTAATGGAAGAACATCGTTAAAAACATAAATGGATTTCGAGCACTTTATATCATCGTCATAGTTACCCTTTAACAGTACATTACTACATTTCAATATGCGTGTTAGCCTATCTAACATGGACCTGAGTTTGTCTGTTGAATGTTAGGTGCACACATAAGCGATAGATTCACCCAATGTTTGCATAACAGATGTCTTTATTTTAACATACCCAAGCTTGATAGCAAATACTCATATTTAAGTGTCATATTTCTGGAGTTGAATCAAAATGGTCTGAGTAACATAAGCTCTTAGCCTTAGGGACAAAGGCATCCACTTCTTTGGTCTTCTCAGTAAAAATATTGGCACATTATATGCTCAAATTTTTTTAACTAGACTGTGACCCGAAAAAGAATTTTAATAGGACTTACAACTGCTAATAGAAATAAGTCTGGGTACTTGGAGTTAGGAACAAATGTGAACACATCCACTTCCTTAAATTTCTCTCACTAAAAATCGTGCTGCATTATATGCTCAAAGAATAAGTTACAACCAGCAACAAGAATAAGCCTAAGGTTCTTGGAGATGGGGACAATTGCTTTGCAAGTCAATCCAGTAACAACCCAGCTCTCATGAATATCAAAGCTTTTTCCCCTTTTTTGGTTGGTCATCCCGTAGGAATATAGGATAGTAGCTATTGTCAACTTTAGAGCACATAATCCAACTTTCCCTCATGTTTCCATTGAGAATGACAATTATCTTAAAGAGCACAAAATGAACCAAAGCTTTGAAAGTTTGATTTCGGCTGGAACAAATGAGTTACAATTTTGTTAATCTTGGTGGTTTTGACTCCTATTACAATAGATTAGATTGGAAATTTAAGAAGTCAGTTGAAATCAATGAACCACCATAATTAGAGTTAAGAATTTGTGTAAATCAAGAAAATGAGTTAGATACATCTGCAAGTCTATCGTCTCGTTTTTGACCTTGGGATGGGTTGTTTTGATGACTTTGCATTGAGATTTGACAGTTGAGACAATAAGGAAAAAAGAAAAACTGTAAGAAAGGATCTCTTATTGTGCCCATGACATTTTGGGATGGTAAACTTTTTTTGCTGCTCTATGCCCATTTTATGCACGTAATATGCAATCGGGAATCTAAGATATGCTACTTTATTCCTTTTTTTTGTTTTAAACATTTACCAAACTATACTGCATTGTATTAATGAATAGAAATATTCTAAACATAGCCTAGAAATATAAGATCACAAATCTTCGTACATCCATGTTCACTGCTAACAAACATGTGTTGCCGCGCCCTGAGATTCCAAATTTTGAGTTGCAAGGTTTGAACATTTTAGTTGATTAAATATGAGTACAAAAGTAAAACCAGTACTGAACCATCTTTAAACAGACCATATGATTGCACACGACAAATCTTAGATAAGATCTAGTTGCAGAACTTGATCGTAGCCTATTTTACATGTTACTATATTATCAAAGATATAAACAAATAAATGCAAACTACAGTATTGCAGGTCTTGCTTGAAACTTTCACTAGATCCAAAAGGTAACTTCATGGTACTGAGTCCTTCCTTTTCTCCCTAAACGGTTCATCCCAATGTCACCAATCACTCCAGAATGGCTATATAATTGTTGGAGTGAGCAACTACTTTATAAGTATCTTTATCTCGGTGTAAAGAATTTAACTTTTTATCGGAATGTAAATTATAGATCAGAACATATTGTAAAATTCCTAATAAAGTTTGAATAACACATTTTAATAATGAAATATTAAAATTAGAGTTTTCCAAAAAAGTTCCTGTGCAACAATCAAAACAGACATTTAATATCCTTGGGACCACATATATCCTCATTGCTAATGCTCATGAGGTCAGATATATCCTATATATTAAATGGAACTGTATGATTTAGATTCGTGATAAAAACTACATGGATATATAAAATCATACGTACACATTAAAAACATAGTTTTGGTACACATAATGTTGTGCAACGGTAAGCACATATATTGATAGCACCGTGGGAAGCTTGCATACTGCAGATTACCTTGGTTTTCAACTTTTATTTGACTTGCCATGTATTTTTTATTTTTATAATAATTGTGTCCAATCTGTTTATTGGGCCTTAAAATCGTTGTAAGAGAAAAATAATATTAATGTTGGACTGCTTTAGAGCATCTTGAATAGTATGTAGGTTTATTCAGTGTCAAGACAGCACCCATCTTGCCTCCTTTCTCCTCTGTGGCTCCTCCCTCGCCGACAATGACTCAACTCACCCCCCTTTCCTCTTCTTCTCTGTCTCCATTTGCCCCCTCCCATCTCCTTTGCCAGCAATGAAGCTGCTTCTCTCCAACCCTATCCAAATCAGATAACCTCTGGAAGTCAAGCAAGACGGTGATTCCCCTGGTCCATGCTAGAGAGAGAAAGTGATTGGAGAGGAAGGACTTGGTTAAGTTAGGGCTCTAGTAAGAGGATGGGGGGAAGGGTGGAGGAGGGGATTAGGGCTGGAGTCAGCTTAGGTAGTAAGGAGAGAGCAGGTGGAAGTTTAGATGGTTAACTTTAATATCTTTTTAATTTAGAATGAATGTTTAGAATTTATTTTATTCATTTAATTTAATCATGGATGACTTGAAATAGTCTGAACTTGAGCAGGTTGGGTTCAGTTTTCCGTTATCCTGCCTGATGAATTTTGTGTCATGTATGGGTTAGGCAGGTTTTGACCCAATCCAAATTTGACCTAATGCACCACACGTAAATTGCAACCCCTATTCCCAAGTGGTCGTGCATTATATCACACTCAATAAAAAAATGATGCCTATAGTATGACATTATTCATGCACTGGCATGTTGTGTTTGATGGAAATTAGGATGGTATATAATGCTTGCATTGATGCTTCTCTACCTGTGTGTTTGTTCCCATAACTACGCTGCACATCAAAGTTCTATTCTGGCCACTCCTTGAATGAATTAGGTGAACAAAAGATTTAGAAAGTAGGTAAAAGATGCTACTTTCTCTTGTTCCCTGTTTTCTGCAGTGTTACACTGTGCACATCATGTTTATTTGTTGGGATTATCCATTTTTATGGCATTTCTTTCTTTTTTCAACATATAGCTCTAAATACTAAATGAGTAAAATATATGTGCATTTGTAAATACTTTGCTGCTTGTAGCTCGTAGAGTTGTACATCTAATGCTAGTTTTTGTTGTTAGTAGCAGCACCAGCTTGAAAGTTCTACATATCAGAAGGTACTTGCAGACACTACTCAGATGTATGAGAAGAAAATAGCAGAGCTACTTAAGCATCTAGAAGATAAAAACTCCCATTGCGCAACTTTAGAAGCCCAGATGGCCGAAATGCAGCAGCAACTGGATGATAATCAGAAATTACTGCAGGTAAAATTAGAAACAATAAACAAGGTCTCTTCAGTCAAGTTTATCCTGGTTTCACTCATATTTTACTATCTAATTTTTTTGGATATTAGGATTTTGAGCCCTTATTATTGTGGGGAAACTTTTGACTCATCTTTCTTTGTATGTTTTAGAGTTTTATTAGGATATAGAGTACTCCTATTTTGACTCAACAAGTCATTGCAGTTTCTCACTCTGTTGCAAAAAACCTTGGGACAGAGAACTAATATTTGCATATGTGGTAGGGATTTTACTAATTTTCTGATCAATAGTCTGTAATCTGTTAAGTTTTTCTATATGCATCTGTAAGCTGCTCCCCCCCTTTCTTTAACATCTCATTTTATGGCTTCATTTGGCATTCGTGACATGCTTCTTGTTGGACTTTGTGTCATAAGTCATAACTGTACCTATGTGTAAAATTGTTATTTTTTTATTTTTTTGTTGGTTAATGATTGTGTTTGAGTTTGTTTATCTTCATTGTCTTCTACAAATTTTGCTTGAAACATGTATGTGATTGTCTACCAACATGTTGATTCATAGGCTTATGGTTGATGATCATTTCTATCTTGATTCATGAGGAGGACCAATTTGTGGTTTTTATGAGGATCGATGTGTCTAGCAATAAACTCAAATGAAGGGAGTACAAGTTATGTTCAATCAACATGTTTTACATGCATATTATGTATATAGTGTAGAACTTAGGTAATTTTGACATTCTTGTATATCTGTTATTAACCATCTATTAACCAATAATCTATACATGAACGATTTTTATCTCATGATAATTTGATATGGTGGATGCAACCTCCAATAGGAACCAATAACAATGATTTATATTCTGATTCCAACTAAATATTATAATGCTTGTTGGTTATGAGTATCAAAAATCTTTTGAATATTCATCCTGCTTCCAAATAAAAAACTAAGTATTCTCTTGATGTAGTTAGTAGTAATTGATTATATTTTTTGTACTCTAAAATTAAGTAATGTCTTGTCCAGTCTCGTACAATAATGTGTAAATATTTGTATGACAAAATTGGGAGACCTGTATTTTCCATCAAATCGACACTAATCATCTCATCTAGCTTCTTGAAACTGGGGTTAGAACGAAAGCAAGTAAAACTCTTTTAATGAAAAGTTTGAAAATACAATCGGATCTTAGATGATTATTGAATATTGTAGAGAAAATTGAAGAATTTTTTGGATTATATATAAGACAAAAATGAAACTTTTGATAGCTTATAACACAGAACCTTATAATTATTTGAATGTCCGCTGTCCCCACTTTAAAACATGAACTAAATGAAAATTTTTTCCACAGTTCACTTGCTGAGAGACTACAACCATTGTGTAAACTTATAGTCCATGCTTTAAAAGAACTTTGAGGCTTAAAAAGCTTCTACTCAACTACCCAAGTTTAGTCATAAGAAAAATCCCTAAGGCATCTACTTTGAGGTCATGTTAAATCATATACTTGAATAAAATGTGAAGCACATAGGACACTGATTTCTTTGCTACCAAGAAGGTGAAGAGGAAGGAATAATTATGCTAGGCATAAGATGCTCTCTGTAGGTGTGTATTAAACAAATGATTTATGAAATGCTATCTAGCTTGGTTTTGGCTATCACTTCATGGAAACTCAACCAGAAATAAAATTAGTCTCATATATATGATCCAAACCAGACCCAGCCTGCGTCTCAGTTTAGCTTTCCAACTATCTGTTGACTATTAATCAGGTAGAGTCAAAATGTGTTGTCCAAATGTCTGAATATCTCTAACCATCTTAGTAGTGGGCGACAGGTGTCTACAATGCTATCGAAACTAGGATAAATTGATGTCCAGAGATCATGCACTTCCTTCCAAGGTCAGCAAAATCAGTACTAGAAACCATACTAGTTTGTTACTGGTTCAGTATAGTGCGGTATGTACCTTATATTGAGACATGCATCCAATACGTTTTCTCATTCCTAGCCATATTATCACCCTAACCGAGTGGTATGTGGCGGTTCCACTCATTTTGGATCAGTACAGAGGCTCATATGCTGTCTAAAACTTGTTTCCATACCTTTACTGTACATCAGTGCAGGTCAGTATGGCAGATCTTGCTTCCTTCCTTTGAATGCCTTTTTCTCTTGCATACTTTGGCCATGGTTTGTCATTGTTTTCATCTTCCATGCTCATCATCTATTTTCAGTTTCCTTCTTGTAAATGATTCCTTAAATAATGTACTTGAAAAAATGTTCACATTAAAGAAAGTGTGATTGATGAGCTCCAACAGGAGATGTCAAAGCTGAACAAAGAGGATGCAAGTAAAGTTCAGTCCCTAGAAGCAGAAAACAATGAACTCTTGCTGGGAAAGGTACGATCAGCATAACATTATTGTATATTCATAATTGAAAGATCTTCTGCATGAGCTTCTATATCATATTTGCCAAAAATCATTTCTCCTTAATATCTTGAATCGTTGAACTTTTGTGCTTTTATGCAGGAATCGTTAAATAAAGAGCTTAAATCTCTGCAAGAAAAACTGTTATATGAAGAAATGCAAAGACAGACTCTTGAAGATGACATTGTCAAATTGAAAAATGTCTTGAATAACCACAATACTGAACTTGAGGTAACTGGTATTGCTTGGTGTAACGATTAATATTCATCATTTAAGTTGTTCATGAAATGAGCTGTGCTATAATCTTTGGCTGCCTTGACAGTATAAAACGTCGCATCAGATGGACAGTGCAATTATATCTACATCAGGATTAGGTGGTGCATTAAACATCCCCAAGCCAAACAAGTCAAGGGAGACAATGTCTACTCAAAGGGATACTATTTCCAAGATCTTTGAAGAAGGCATGATTTTATGCATTAAGCTTAATGTGCCTTAGTCAATGTCTTTTTGTCAGTGTCTTGATGTGTTCTGTTCTTCTGACTCATCTGATCGTTGGCATTACACATACAGTTGGCCTTTCAAATATAATTGGTTTGTTAAAATCTGGGGACTTAGATGTGCAAATCCATGCAGTGAAGATGGTTGCTAATCTTGCTGCTGAAGGTACGAAAAATATCCAATTTCTTTCCCACTATTTTCTTATGCATCTGATCAATTTTATGTCTATGATCCAAACTGCTATTTTGCATTTCCAGATTTCTCCTGGAGATGATCTATATCCACTTGAATAATCAAATGAATGTAACGTCATCATTTATTGGACTATATGTGCTTGCTTGAGTGTTACTAATCTCTCCGCGAACACTATCCATACTTTGCAGAATTCTGTTTTCTTTCAACCTATAGTAAATACGTCTCATTATAATGAATATTTTGAGCTCGTGTGGCAACAAGTTCTGCATAAGAAATAGCATATGTTTGGTCATTAGATACTTACTATCAGCTGTAACTTGACCTTTGGAGAAAACAAAATCAGAATTATTTGCATCTAAGGCTTGCTCATGGATACTTTTCTTAATTTAAGAGATCCACAAATACCCATTTCTCTTGAATATAGTTCAATTTATTATATCTGGAATTTATTTCGTAAGGATATCCTTGTTTTTGGAGATTTCATCTAGAGGAATGTGTTTTTAGATATCCAACTTCTCTCTTGCACAGTGCTGCAGTTATTTTATTTTGTTTTGGAGTATTCCCTGGCTGATGTATGTGAAGTACATGTCGTATTTAAAAAGATCTGCGAAGGCCCATCATTTGCACAAAGCTTCAACAGTTCTGATTTTTATATCCATTTCTTAACATGCTGCAGTAACTTGTCTGTAAGTGAACAAAAACTTTGTTCTCTTTCCTTATAAGAGCACATTAAGTGGATTTTAAGTGTCAGTTAGTACAAGACAAGTGAAGTGTAAGTTAATAAATTTCATTCCAAGGCTTAAATATGTTTTACCTGTACTACATTGTATGAGGCATCTTGTTTGCATATTTATGTTTTGTGTATCGTGTAATTGGTCACTTCAGAAAGTAGTTGGGCAGGCCTGCATAGGCAATGGGAACCAATATGATTCCCGATGACTTCATCCACTGTAATGCTAATGTAATAATGTACACGGTAGTTCATCTTTCTTGTTCGCTCTGTTATCTGTCTTAAAGTAGCTCTAAGGTTTGCGTTTTGGATAACTGCGTCGTCTGGTGAATCATTATCCATGGTGTTTAGCCCTACTGACCGGTATTCACTATATCTCTGCTATCAACTATTGAAGCTTTTTCAGAGCAGAATTGACCTTTTAAACTGGAGTAACAGTACTGCTATTTACGTTTCCTCCAAACAGGAAGGATGCTAGGGAGATCTACTGCTCTTCTTGCAGATGTTATCTTCATGTGGTTGATTGGATATTTCAATGATGACCACCTTAGATGCTTCTCTATGTGGCAGCATATAAAATGATATTTTACACCCTTTTCAGTTGCAGTTTCCCTTTCACTTTGCAGATATAAACCAGGAAAAGATTGTTGAGGAAGGAGGGTTGGACGCTCTACTTACGCTTTTAGAATCATCAGACAATACATCCATCCATCGAGTTACTGCTGGTGCTATAGCTAATTTGGCAATGAATGGTAATAGAATTTATATCCGAAGATGGCATGAGTATATTATGTTTGAGTAGTTAGTTTGTGGTTTTAAGAATGTAAGTTATATTATTTCATGGCATTTAGAAAATAGAATTTGTTTAGCTAACTTGTTACATAGTGATAGAGAAAATTTAACATTCAATGCTTGCAGAATTTTACAACAAATATAAATGAAGTAACCCCAAATGAGGATGGTTTATGAGTCCTCTTTTCTGTTCAGGTGTCCTATCTAGGGCTATTTTTTTCAACAATGCTAGCTTTTGAATCATCCATATGCTCTTAAACTATTAGAAATACAACTATGACATATTCAACATGAAGATCACCACATATTACTATCTTAACCTAAATGTTGGAACAAGAATCTTTTTATCTAATTGTCATTGAAGATGCATCTTAACACTCTGCCAACGTGGTCTTTGTCAAGGAATACTTGTAGAGGCTATAAAGTTTATTCAACCATACAATGCTCAATCTTTTACTTTATAGTCATAAGTTAATGCTTTATGCTTCATTTATTGACTCTTAATTATATCGGCTTTGCATGCCATGGAGCCATTCAGTGTGTAGTTTATTCGACAAGTAGGGAAGCCTGGTTTAAAATAACATTGTGCAAGACCTTTGGCAAAATATAGTTAACTAGTAGGGTTGAATCCATCAGATGATGAGAAAACAAAATATCTGATGCCTAGTTATTGACAAAAATTGATCCTTAAATAATGAATACCATTTCTTAACCTAGGTCAGCCTTGCATATGGAGCCAATTTCCTTTCATAGATCAATTGACACGGAAGAATACTTTGACATAATCTTGAGCTAGAAAGGACGATTGCTAAGGAAAAAATCGAAGAAGATTCTAATACCATATAGCATGGGTATTTTGATCTTTTACTAGCGGATCCTCTATCTTAATATTACATGAATATGTTCCTTGCAGACTCATTGCAACATGTGTCTCTGGTGCTGATAGATGCCCTGTGTGCTGCTCATGATCTATAACTATGTAATTGTATGATAACTAGGCATTAAAGCATCTTAAAATGAATTGGAATAGTGGAAATGACATATATAGCTGTAGCATTGATAAAAAAAATTAATTTTTCCACCACAAATTGATCAGATTAATTATTTTTTTTGCTTGATAAGAATTAAATGTATCATTAATTTAGTTATCCATTTCCTTGATTTTGAAGAGATATAATAACTTGGCATGTGCCTAGTCTTGGACTTAGTTAACTATCTTGCCCAAATTTTGGAATGAAAAAACACTCTTGAACTTATCTCTATTTTTTTTAATCTTTGTATATGGATCACAAATTAGAATTTTCAAAAAAAAAAAAAGATTTGGGATAAATTAAATGCAGTCGAACTCAAGAGTGATTGATGCGATGCTTTGTATATTATGACAAAATAGATTCAAGACCAATGTGCTTTATATGACTTGGGTAAATATTTTAAGATTTTGGCATGGAATGATAAACTTGTTCCCTTCTGCGGCATTAGTAGAAAATTGGTACTTCATTCCCCTTAATCATTGTTTTTGTTTTAGATAGTTAAAAATCACATGTAATTTCAACAATCTATACAAAAATTATTTTGATGAAACTCATGAAGCTTGAAACACAACTTGGGTTATCAATTTGATGGTTTGACAATGCCCGGGAAATAAACAGATATCTACAACTAATTAATTGTTTATGTCGTTTGTTGATAATGTTAAGTCACATAATGACTAAACCACTCCTAATAATGTTAATCAACTTCTAGAACTTTTTTGCATTAGTATTTTGGAACCAAAACTCTTAGTTACACTCGAAAACATGTGATTCATTACAACAAGCTCATTATGCTCTGTGAGGTTATTGGCACATCAAGACAACATTATCAGACTAGTTAAGTCTTCAAAAGTGTACCCCAAGTTCAAGCACTTCAAAATAAGGCTGAAGAGAAACTAAGCTGTCCATGAACAGGTTGGGCTTGGTCAATAATAAGCTCAGTCAGCTAGGAAATGAGCTGTGCTAGAACATTTTTGAAAGATGGGCTCCTAAAAGACCGAGCTTGGGACACCACAGATTTGCAATTTGAAAAGAAGCATGGTGTGGCTTGTTAAAAAAAATGCTCACTTGGGTTTAGCTTGCATGACAAACAAGCTGAGTTTGGAGACAAAATATCATGCTTGCCTTGATCTTGGCGTGAACTAGGCCCGAGCAGCCTACTTCTCAGGTTGCTTGATTTCTTTGCACCCGTAACTTCAAGTGAAGGGGCACTATGCTTGATTTTTTCCTTGCCACGGTCTCTATGAACATATCTGCCCATTTTCTTAATTGAAATGGCAATCAATTTTTATATGTTTTCTAGTTCCATGAAAGATTGAATGCTTAACAATGCATACCGTTGATTGATTTTTATAGAACAATTTGATAGGACTTTTCAGTAGTAATGTAACTTTTACTAGAAATGGATTTAGCCAAGATCCGCCGAACTGGTATCGGGGCTTGTACTGGCAAGCAATTGGTTCGAGATAGTATGGGGTTTCATATTGTGTTGTTTCGAGATGTACCAAAATAGGGAGAGGGAGGAGAGAAAGAGGGAGAGAGAGAGGGAGGGAGGGGAGAAGAGAGAGAGGGGGAGGCTTACTGGTGACTCTTCTTCTGATGGCTCTTCTAGATCTCCACCATGTTGTCCTCCCTCTGCTGCCGACGTTCATCCGTGTCCACGACCACCTTGTACATGTTTCAGTGGACCTCTGCCTGCTCACTCGGCCTTAGCGGCATGGCACCCAACATTCGAAAATGAAGAGAGACCAAGAGGAGAAGAGCACTGGACAATGAAGTAGAGCGCTGAGGGCTAAACACTAACCCTAATCCTAGCAGAGTGAGAGGGGAGGTGTACTATTGATGGCTGATGTCGAAGAGGGGAGAGCAAGTAGCATCCGGTGGCGAAGCGATCGAGAGAGCCTCGAAGGTTCTCAAGCCATCGAATGGGAGGGTGGAATTTTATAAATAAATTGATATGAGTGGCTGAACCATCCTGCGCTGGCATTGATACGGTTTGGTACAAGTTGAATTGCCTGATTTGGGTCAGTTTTGCGATCACTAGGCCTTTAGCCATACTATGTACTCAACGTATGTCATTGATCGCTATTCTTTTTCATGACTAGATCTTGCCCTCATTGTTTGCTTCATGCTTTTCCATGCTAGTAGATTCTGCTAATTACTCTACAATAACAAACTATACATCTATGATGCGAAGATCTTATCCTACCATGTTGTACATTTATGCCCAATAGCACAACCATGATTTAAGATTATCATGGACTATGCAGTTCCAGACACCATAGGAGCTGGGTATATTCGGACAGGCCTTAAGGGAGTGCAATTTCTACTCTACATGGTTAAAGACATTCTTTTCTTTGATTGATGTCTTCAATTCTTGATGTTAGATCTTGCACCAGTACCTTGCCAGTATGTCAGTGTAGTACGGTATGCCCCAGTATTGACATATGGTACTTCAAGTCAACATAGCACCTAAACCATGTGTCAATGCGATATTATACCGAGCCCTTATATTGTTAAAGTTAACATTTTTATCACAAATCTTCAAGGAATGCAACACAAAAGGATTTAAGAATTAAAGTAGTAGAACATGGACAAGGCAAAGGTACGGAAGGGATGTTATAAACAATTACAAACAATCCTTAACCCTAACCTAAACATCCAGACCGATATCCAACCTTTTTGGGATCTTTATGGATCCTCAGTTGTTAAAAAAGTCCCATCTACAACCACCTCCAAGTTATTTCAAGCTTAAAGAATCTGGAGGAGGGTTAGATCTACATTTGCATTTATGTTAGAGGAAAATTATGTTAAAGGCTTCGAGACTGCAAGTTCCAAACATAGCTAAGTAACTCATTGCTTTTCTTTTTCCCTCTTCTTTTGTAAGCCTCTAGTAGTTGGCTCTTCTTGTTGTCCATTACACAGTGGAGTGGTGACTTCAGTTGTAGGTGAATAAACTTGGGAATATCTCAATGGAATGGAGAATACATGACAGGAAATTATCTTTTTCAGTTTTCAAGAGTGGACGGAAATAAATGAAAGTACAATAAATGGCTGCAATCTAACGGAAGAGAGAAGGAAAGAACAAAGGAAGGATGTATGGGAGGCACCATGCAAAATCATTTCATTTTTCAATATGCCCCTATGTATTAAAATAAAAACCAGAAAACCTAATATTGGTTATGATATATTATGGGGTTATTCAGTTGCATTTCTTAAGAAAACCTTATATTGTTGACAGCCATTGGTAATATCTGCATGCAGTCCTAGAAATCATCTAATGTTCAATGATATCATGATTTTGACGGCCATTAGGATCACTTTCCTGGAGTGTTGTTAATCATCATGTATTCAATGGAACCAATATGAGGGGAAATTCAAGACAAATATGGAGTCATATATGATCCCTCTTAAAAACATCCATGTTTTTATATCTCTATCATTTTTATCAAACTAACATTGACACATTTGTCTATTTCATCTTGTCTGATATGCGTAGGGTTGAACCAAGATTTAATAATGAGCAAAGGAGGTGCTCGATTATTAGCAAATATAGCATCTGGGACAGATGACCCTCAAACTCTTCGGATGGTAGCTGGAGCAATTGCTAATTTATGTGGAAATGGTAATTCATGATCGTCAGACTTTTCCATATTTATTATCTATTACAAGAGACGAACTTTTGTTATGTTTCTGAGCTTTTTCAATCATTCCATGATTTTTTCTAAAAAAACCTAGCAAGTAATGAGCACCAGATTTCTTTCTGTTGAAATTTGGTTGGATTCCAGATACAGTCTCATTTGGTGGATACTCTCTTTTCCTTGCAATACCTTCTTCTAAATGCATAGGCAATGAAACATATCGGATGTTCATTAAGTGATATATGAAAGACTCGAAAATAGCCATCATACTGCATTACTTTTAGATTAAGTCAAGTGTTATGTGATAGAAAGCGGTATACAAGCATTGATATTGCATAAGGGCAGATTAGTTATGTTTCTCTTTTGAGTTTGTCTTTAGGGTCCTCTCCTTTCAATTGTGGTGGAAACAAAAATAATCTATTCTTTGAAGGCTGTGTTCAAGTGTCTTTAGGATTTATACCAAGTAAATTGGTTAGTATCATGGTTGGATTTTTCATCAATATTCTTATTTTTGAATAAAATCACAAGCAAAAATGTTTGAAGGACATAATTATTTCTTACATTTACTTCAGCATTGTCATATCCAATTTTATGGGGTCTTCGTTGTACGTATCTGATGCACCCAAATACTGAATTATCTGCACATGATGGTGTTTTAATGGGGATAGGAAAATTGGTCATTTTACATCATTTAAGATCTTTCCTTTAGTTAAGTAGCTTATACTTGCTTGTCTAAAATTATAACCTAAACTGTTTTATGCTCTTTTTTTTTTTTTGAGTTCAGGTGTTTCCGGTATGTATAAGTGGGGATTAGGATGTACCTAGGGACTTCACAAAGAGAAGATAAATAATCTTCAGATGACCTTTATCAATTTTGAGTATGCATCTGGTATTGTTCAGCAGAATGCATGTTGGTGGTTATTAAGAAATAAACTATATGTAAGGGATACACTGAAATTAATAAGAATATGTATCAAGGGGCAGTATGAAGCGTCAGAAGCAGTAATAGTGCCATGTGACTTTCTAGTTGCAATTACCCTGTAGTAAGGGCTGGACTAAGCTCATTATTTCTTTATACTTCTCGTAAATAAATCTGCTATTTATATCAAGGAAGAGGTCCTATGCTTTATGCTATTTGCAGACTGAAATATATTAATCATTAAACATAGATAGGGGTTGAATGCTAAACTAGATTTGATGAAGCATTTTAAATCTGAAGAATAAAAAATGCGTAATGGGTGAAATTTTAGTGAAATGGAATTATTATGAACCCCCAAAATCGTAGCTAAATGATATTACAATGTGGTTAACTTGACATCTTGGATCAATCATACAAAATGATGTAAATAGGTGAAAATGAATTTTGTTGAATAAACTAGGTCCATAAAGTGGAGAGGTGCTTTTTTCTAAAAAGGAAAAAAAGAAAAAAAGTGGATAGATGCTTTTGGGGCTTAATATAATTGACACATGGCGACATAAGCAAACTTCTATGTCATGGCAATAATGAAGATGTGAATGTTTTTGTGGTTGTGAGCTTGAAAGCAGAAAGGGATTGGCTGTAGTGAAGAACAACGGCACAAGCATTTACTATATTATTCCATCAAAGGGGAAAGACTTTTTGGTTGAATGGGTAAGAACACCAGCTCATCCACTCATTTAGACTGGGTAGAGTCTCATGTTCCACAAAAAGAGATTCTAAATAGGCCTCCCGTCTTTTGTTGTGTTTGATCGCAGCTTGCAAGGTTAACTAATTTCTTGGCCCTGAGATCAGCAGTTAGACATCAGGTCAAAGATGCCAATCAGGCTAGACAAGTTCATACTCTGACAATCCCTTCTTCCTCTAGAGTTCAGATGAGATTCTTACTTGAGAATTTCAAGAAACAATAACTAGCTGATGTTCCTGAAGTTAGACACCCTCTTTCTTTCTCTCTTTCTTTCTTTCTTTCTTTATTTCTTCTTCTTCTTCTCTTAAAAATCAGAGGCCTATAATTGCTATGCATAAGAAGGCCAAGTCAACGGTCCGTCTTCCAAATTTGAATGATTCATCTTGCAATTCAAACTACCATACACATAAAAAATATGTTAGTGCAGGTTGCAAAGATCCTTTACTCTTCTATCATTACTCCATGATTCATGACCAACAATAGACAGAAACTTGGACATTCATTCAGTTTACTTAGATTTGAAGAAATGTATGATGCACAAATTAACAAGCTCCATGTATAGTCTACAGGAGGGTAAGCCTTGGCATTACGGTAAGATTGCTCTATTCTGACCTGGGTGCCATAGGTTCGAAACATGAAAATAACCTTTCCACATGCGGGGTAAAGGTTGTATACATCTGACTCTCTCCATCCTGCAGTAGCAGGAGCCTCCTGTTCTATTTCTGGCCACCCTTTTTTCATGTATATTCTATGCCTTTATTGCTTTGCCTCTATTTGAACAATCATCAGCTCTGAAAAAAGTCGAAAAGGATCAGATTATTCTTTCTGTAATTTTCTGTTAAACTGGCTAAATTTCTGTGACAGTTATAAGTCCTTTGTTTGCAACAGGTAGGGTAATAGTTTAATATCTGATATTATTTTAAAGCCAATGAACTATGTATCTTGATATAATTTGTAACAAGCATATCCCTGTTTGGCATCATTAAAATTTTTTATTACTTGCTATAAGATTCAAAATATAGTGTTGATTCAGGATAGCCTCTGCTAGAGTTACATATCCTTCAAAATGGTTTGCAATGGTCAATTCGTTTCGTTTTAGAAATGCAGCAGGCAATTTGAGAAAGAGCTCTCAAATCTTATGCCATCGTTTGGCTGAAAGTTCTCCAATGTGCTGTCTTGATAGAACTTCCTATGCTAAATGATCAAATGTTACAACATTACCCCCCCCACGCCCCCCCCCCCCCCCCCCCCCCCACCCCCCCCCCCCCC
>JAOXJJ010000819.1:8340992-8373708 GCA_025769935.1 Phoenix roebelenii
ACAATCAGGAACAGGTAGTGGAGTGTAAAGCCCAGTGTTCTGTTTACGTTGTTTGGCTAGTTGACATGTGCGACACTGAGCGACAATTTTGGCCACGTCTCTCTTGAGACTCGGCCAGAAGAAACGTCTTTCCACCATTTCAATGGTTTTGTCTCTTCCGAAATGCCCAGACAGCCCTCCAGCGTGTATTTCCCATACTAGGAAATCTCTCAATGAAGTTCGAGGAATACACAATCGGTTGGAGCGAAAGAGATAATCATCTTGTAAAAAGAAATCATCGTGTTCTCTCTCTCTCCATCTCGTAGGGTCAGGTATACATCACTAAAATCGGGACAGGTGGTATATTGTTCCCTGATCCTTTCAAAACCAATTACGTCAGTGCTCATCACGGATAGGAGGAAGATCCATCAACTGAGTGCATCAGCAGCCTTGTTCTCAACTCCAGCTTTATGTTTCAGTACAAAAGTATAGGCTTGCAGAAACTCAATCCATCGACCGTGTCGAAGGTTCTCTTTCTTTTGGGAATTGAGATACTTTAAAGCCTCATGGTCTGAATACAGGATAAATTCTTGTGGTAGCAAATAATGTCGCCAATGTCGCAAAGTTTGCACTACCGCATAGAATTTCTTGTCATAGGTGGAATAACACAACCTGCCGTCGCTTAACTTTTCGCTAAAGAACACAACAGGGTGACCATCTTGGCTTAACACGCCACCTATGCCAACGCCAGAGGCATCACATGCGACCTCGAATATCTTAGTGAAATCGGGGAGGCACAAGACAGGTGCTTCGATCATCCTTTGCTTAATTTCTTTAAATGCTTGGGATGCCGACTTAGTCTAGATAAAGTCTCCTTTCTTCATGCAATTGTAATGGGAGACATTATCGAACTAAAATTTCTAATGAAGCGACGATAGAAAGAAGCCAGACCATGAAAACTACGTACTTCTGCTAGGTTCTTGGGCCCAGGCCAATCGACTATCGCGCTTACTTTTTCTGGATCAGCGGAGACACCCTTGGAAGACACTATGAACCCTAAGAAAGTGACGTGATAAGTCAGAAAGGCACACTTCTTAGGATTTGCAAAGAAGCTTTCTCTCCGCAGGACATCACAAACCTGCTTTAAGTGTGAGAGATGGAGCTCTTGACAAATTTATTCAAAAAAGATTGAAAGATCTGTGTCATCACCCTCATAAAAGTACTAGAAGCATTTGTTAATCCGAAAGGAATTACTAGCCATTCGTAGAGTCCATCTTTGGTTTTGAAGGCAGTTTTCCATTCATCCCTGGGACGAATCCGAATCTGGTGGTACCTTCTCTTTAGGTCGATCTTGGAAAAAATTGTAGCACCGGACATATAGCCCAAAAGGTCATCCAGCCTGGGAATGGGAAAACAATACTTAACCATGATTTTATTGATAGCACAACTATCGACACACATCCTCCAAGAGCCATCTTTCTTGGGAGTGAGGAGTGCAGGTACAGCATAGGGACTCAAACTCTCACAAATATATCCTCGAGTGAGGAGTTCGTCAACTTGACATTTCAGTTCAGTGTGCTCGTTTGGGTATAGCCTATGATGGGGAAGATTTGGCAAAGATGCTCCAAAAATGAGATCAATTACGTGCTGGATATCACGCATCGGAGGGAGTGTATCTGGAAGATCCTTAGGAAAAATAGAGTGAAACTCCTCCAACAGGGGAACTACTGCGGTCGGATGCTCGGGATTTGACTCCACATTGATAACTCTAGCCACAAGGGCGAACACAGGTGAGTGGTTTTCGATATCTTTCATTACCTCTTTCGAAGTAATGATATGAAGTGACTCATCTTTCCGTGGTGTAGCACCCTTCTTTTCAGGGGCGGGATCTCTAGGAGGCAATGAATTCAGTATAATTTTTTGACCCTGAAACATAAAGCTATACGAATTCAACCGACCATGAAGGGTGACGTTCCTATCATATATCCAAGGTCTCCCTAGAATGACTTGACCTACGTCTATCGGAAGACAGTCGCACCAGATCTCATCTTTATAAGATAGGAATTGAATCGGGACAACGCATCTTTCTGACATCGAGATGGACGTCTTATCTACCCAGGCTACTTTATATGGGTTGGAATGAGGGGTAGATTTTAGACCGAGGCGGAAAACAACTCCAGACGCAATGGCGTTGTTGCAACTCCCGCTATCAAATAAGATTTTGCATGTTTTACCATTGATCTTAATAAGCGTGTAAAATAGGGAGGTTTTACGCCAATCTTGTTCGGTCTTGGTTTGGGCTAGAGTACACCTAACCACATAGAGCCTAGGGTTTTGGTCATTTCGATCAGTGGACTCATTTTGGGATTCAGTCTGAATAAACTCTAACCCGATTTGTTCGTCTCCAAAGTCTTCTACGAAATCCTCAATGTTTGGTTCATAGACTTCTTCGACACATTCAGTCTCCTGGGTTCCTGCTTCTAGTTCAGTCATTAGATAGGTTTTGTCATTACATTGGGACGCGATATGGCCAAACTTTTGGCACCTGAAACACTAGGTTTGACTTCTTGATGATGGGTTGGAACCTAATATGCCTTTTCCTTTATTAGTTGACGGACTTTGAGCAGGCATCGGGAATGGCCTAGTCGGCGCTTGGCTAGGGCCGGGCTGATTAGGATGGTTGGAAAATGGCCTGGATTGCGGAACATAGCTTCGATTAGGTCGGGATCCTGGGGTTATGGACCGAGAGTCGGTACGCCTCACTACAGGGATTCGTAAGAAACTATCTACATCTTGAGCCAACTGATATGCTTGGTCAAGCGTAGTAATCTCTCGGAGGATTAATTCTTTCTGGATCTCCTCGTGGAGTCCTGCCCGAAACCTAGAAAGAGTAATAGTTTTTTCTTCAATTACACCGCATCTCATGTGAAACTCATCAAATCGTGTAATGTAATCGGCAACAGTTGAAGTCCCTTGAGTTAGTTTCTGCCACCTATCCATAAGGCGTTGTCGGTAAGAGAATGGCAGATACTTCTCATTCAGTTTTTCTTTCATATCCTCCCAGGTGGTGATACGAGGAAGCCTCTGAGTCTCACACATATGTTCAACGTTATGCCAGTACCAGTGAGCTTGCCCAATAAGCTTCATTTTAAAGAACTGTACTTTTCTATCCTCAGTCATTTCGTACCACTCAAAATAGTTATCCATGGCTGCTCTCCAATCAAGGTAGACACTCGGTTCTAATTGACCAGCAAATGTGGGGGCATCTACTCGTACGATACGAAGTAGTCGCTCGTCAAGGTCGTGCTGGTGATCAGGAGGAAGTTGGTTCCTAGGAGGATGGGGAAAAGCTACAGGTGGTGTAGTCAACCCGAGCTCGGGATAAGCTGCGATTGGGGTTGACGGTTCAGAAGTCGTAGGGTGTTGCACTAGAGCACGGATCTCTCGTTTGAATTCATCTTGGTCAGCTCGTAATGCAGCTAATTGTTCTAAAATATCTTGTAGAACTCTGGGGTCCATGGTTGGTAAAGGAGTCTGAGCGTCAGTGAGGAGGTACTCTCTACCACTACGGGTTGGCATGCAGGGACTACTCTAGTTGGTGATATGTTATGCAATGCTACTAATGAATCCGAACTTACCAAATGCAATACAGGACAACCTACTAATGCAATATACTATGAATTCGAAAATTAGCAAATTTTCACAAAAATAACTTAAAATAAAATATTACCAATTTGCACTTTGGTTATTTCAGAATTAAGGTAGGAAATTAGTCACTATAGAAAATTAGGTTGCAAACACGTATTACAGTCATTCAAGGTCCGAAAGTAATATGATCTAGGAATGTTGAGAACTATCTTGTCGCTAGGGTGTGCTAATTTAATATCTAGATTTAGAGGGTGAATAGGACGGGTGTGGTAATATATGTTCTAGGTTTCAAAATATGACAGAAAAGTAAGTTTTCAATTATAGTTGTCATGCAAGAGAACTAGAACATAATTAGATAAACAAGCTCAAAAGGAGGAAGAACCTATTACCTGTGGCAGATGCAGTCAATCGGAAGTGTCCGTTGTGGAGTCTCGAACACGAAGTTGGCGCTGGGTGGAGCTAGCTGGAGCGATGGGTTGGGATCTGCAGCACAAGGAACTCAGTGGAGCTGATTGCTGAAGCCAAACTGTTGCAAAGCTGAAATGGATGCCAAGGGGATGCTGCCGTGGGCCTGTGGTTGCAGTTGGGCCCGTGTAATGAAGAGGGGAACAGGCAGCGGGGTTGGCACGACCCTAAGGAATTAAGCCCGTGAGGAACCCTGAGGAAGAGGTTTTTGTGGTGTTGGGCTTCGGGTCTGTTGGGCCTGATGAGGGGCTAGGCGGGTGGACCTGTAAGTATGGGGTGGCTGGATTGAAGTGGGGGAAAAGAAGGACTCGGGTGTGGTCTAGATGGGAGATAAGGTGGGGGGGAGGTTTGGATGGGAGGTACGCGGAGGGGAGGTCGGCGGCGGGGATGGGCCGGAGGAAGATGGCGTAACTTTGGAGGGGAGGAAATTTGGGGAAGTGAGAGAGGGAGAGGAGATGTGGGAGGTGCCTGCGGAGATGGTGGCCGAAATCAGAAAGGTGCTACGGAGGCGGGAACGGCCGAAAACAGTGCAAGAGGTTCCTCGGGCGGCAACAGCTCGGGTGGAGGCGTAAGAGGCTGGCGGTGCTCGGAGGAGGAATGCTCGGCAGAGGCGGCGCCCAGACGGAGGTGACCCGGCTCGGCAACGGCGACGGCGACGCGGCGTCGTTCGTCTGCAGTCAACCGCGAGAAGGAGACGGCCGACGTTGGTGACGCACGGCGGCGGGTGCGGCGGCGCAGGCAGAAGCAGATCTTGGCGACAGCGGCGGAGGCGGTGGCGACGGCAGTGGAGGCGGAAACCCCTTGGGTTTCCTTTCGGCAGAAACCCCTTGGGTTTCCTTTCGGCAGAAACAGAGGTAACCTTTTCTTTTTACTCCTTTTTTTTTCACACGTGAGGTCACGTGCGTTCTTTACCTTGGATCTGGTCGGATTCGGGTTGTCGGGCATGATCCGCTCTGATAACCCGTTAGTACTCACGTGCAAAGCACGAGTTTTTTTTTCTCCGGAACGGATCCGGGCTAGTAGAGTGGGCTAACGGGTCTGAGACTTACCCGTTGCTTCAACCTTCTTCAACCTTCCGACCGATTTGGGAGGGCGATCCGATCGCTTTGGCGGCGGTTGCGGAATGGCCGAACGACATGGCGATGGAGTTCGCGGCTGCAGCTCCGTGGTTGGCGGCGACAGGCGGCGGCCGAACGTGGTGGTGGCCGAATTTCTCCTGTGTGCAGCGGTCGGCGGGTGCGTCGACAGTGCCGAGGGATAGGGCTGAAAATAGACCGACGACGCTCTTCTTCTTTCCGGCATCGGGAGTCACTCGTGGCCCATCGACACGCTCCGGTGTCCGTGGTTGGGGTACCGTGTAAAGCTCGTGCGCCAACTGGAATCCGAAAATCCGGCGATGCTCGGCCATACACCGGTAAGTTTTCTGTGGACGGCGAAGCGGCCGCCAACGATGATGCAGGGGAGGTCGAATATAGGGATAGGTAGACAAGGAGGACTAGCCGTAGAGATCTCTTCGTTCTTTTTTTTTTGCGAAGTTGACAGAGGGAAAGAAGAAGGAACTGAGAGAAGCCTGGTGAACCAGGGGTTGTTCCCCTCTGTCCCTTCTTATGAGAACTGAAAGAGCGAGAGATCCCTTTTTTGGTGATTGAAACTGATAGAGGGAGAGGCCTTGTTCTTGTTGTTGGTGGGAACCGAGGGAAAGGAAGACTGCTGTTGGATCGGGGTTTTGGCAATAGAAGCAAAACCGATTTGCTCTGATACCAAGTTGATGCCGAACTAGATCCGGGAAGGAAGACTACAGTGGTGATGATGTACTTTTGGTGAGATGAAAGAGGAAGTGAAGAAGGAGAAGAGGAGGAAGAAAGGAGGGGAAGATGTGGGGAAGAAATTGTTAAACCTTCATTAACCCTAATTACCATCAAAGTTCCCTATAAATAGGGCCCAACAAGAATAATTAAAATAAATCCCTTACACAAGAATAATTCCCAATAAACCCAAAATACACAAATGAACCCTAAAATGCAAACAAGTCAATAAACCCAAAATACACAAATGAACCCTAAAATGCAAACAAGCCTAGAAACAAAATAAAATAAATATATACTAAGATGGGGGACTAGGCGGGGACATAATCAGCTCCGATGTCCCCATCAGAGGTCCTAATCTATGGTCGTTGGACAACGTTCCATTCTCTACTTTGGTCCTTACCAGACACTGTTAAATTTCATCACCCCCAATATCTGCTGAATCATGTGTATCCTAGTTCAACTATAATAAGATAAAAGTCATCTTGATCGGACTGACTAGGGTGTTGAGCATTCTCGGTTGGTCAGTCCTGTGAGAGTATTGAAATTTAGGATTTTTATTTTTAGAATAATTATAATGAAATTTTGATGTGAATATAATATTTTTGAAAAACAGGATCTAAAGATGGATTTTCAAAATTAATTAGACTTGTAGTTTGGTTTCGCTCGTAAGATAAGTGATGCTTCACCTTTGTAAGATTAATTGACAAAATTATAAAATTATTATTTTAATAAATATTGAATTGTAGTGTTCATGATGCATAAATTTGATGGACAATATTTTTATATTGAGTATATTTTATTTTAGAATATTATAATGACATATGATCTCGATATGGATTATGCTTGTTCAATTGCAATACCACATAATTTTTGGTATTTCTATTGAATTGAAAAATGGAACCCTATAATTATTTTAAACTTTCAACCTGACCATGTTAAGGATCCTACCAATGGAGGCTAATATATTGTCACTTAATTAGTCTTGAAAGTTATGTTGCAAGAAGATGTGTGACACACCACAAGAAGATGTGTGGTGTTATGATCTTACCGTAAAAAAAATATAATCATAGCTCTGGGTTTATATTTGAATGACTGAATATTTGAAAGAAATGGATTTAATTTGAACTAGTGGATTTTATATGCCTACTTTCTATAAATTATCATTTATTTATTTGCTTTATTTTTTGAATTAGGGTGATCATTGCTTATTAAGATATGTAGCTCATTATATAATTTCTTATTGGTTTTACAGATTCAAAAAACTAGCTTGATCTAGGGTTTCATTATGGGAGAGTGACTAGAGCAAATTTTAGCAATCATTATTTTATATTATAGTTTATTAGAATTGATGCAATACTTTAGAATATTGTTTGTTTTATAAAACATTTTAATTTTTAATTAGTTATTTAAAATAAAATTTGAACGTTATTATTTAAATTTATTTCACCGTTTATTTATGATAACATGTTGAGATACCTTGCATGTTTGTGGAAAAGTTTTCTATAAATATGTAGTGGTTGATGCGACCACCGGCTTAAGATCTTAGGATCGTGATACCATGTCAATCTTAGACAATAATAGGGAAGATCTATCCATCAACTTACCTCACACATATCTAGTGGTTTGCTCTATCAGGTTAGAGTCTTTCTTCCAATTTAGCATATTATCTGTTGACAAATTGTTTAAAAGTTGGGTCAATGGAGGGGTTGATGCACATTTCATGTACGCTTGGTTTAGATGATATATTGTCATGTTGTCGATGCATATGAAATGTGATACATCTAAAGTTATATGACGACCATGTACCTTAATAATTGTGATATATCTTACCTAAGGAGTAAGTTTGACTAAGGAGACGAGATTGAGGTCTAGAGAAGCAAGAGAGAAGGATAAAGCAAGGACTCAAGTTCTAATATTTTTTTAGATATTAAAATTCATTTAAAATATGATTTTTTGGCAAATTTCATATCTTGTTCTAGAAAATGAATGAAAGTAACCGATGGCACTTTCTATTTCTAGCACCCTTTGCCACCTCTCTTAACCATTTCTGAGAACCTTATGAGTTTTGAAAGCAATACCAATTTCTCTCCTTATTGATATCCATCTTAGAGTTCGTTTGTTGCATCAACGCCCCATCCATGTCAACTTCCAAGAGCTGAAACTAACTCAAGCTAGATCGAGCCTAAGTCTAATCAAACTTGCTTGATATTAGTTTCTTTTCTAAAATTTATTGTCGAGTATGGCTTGTATCTTAATATAATGTTTGGTTGCCTACATTTCTAGATACCTTCATTTTTAGATGTAGTTGCAACTAGAAATCGTACATTTGTATTTACAAGTATTTGCTTCGCTTGCTTGCATCTAAAAAATAGAATTGCACTTCCCGTGCTTGGTTGTCTAATATGAAGAGCGTGTGATTATTCTACAACTGACATGATAAGTTTACCTCCACTAATATTATTATACCATACTTTATGTAAGTATAATGTTATACAAATAATATAATTATAATATTATTACGTATTATATTAATTATAATATAATATAATACTATTAAACATATTGTTTAATAATATTAGTACTATAAATATAAATGTTTCATCACTTCACATAATTATCATATTTTTGTAATAATATTTATAAATCTTCAAATTTTTTATTATATTGCTCATTATATTATGATATTAATTATTATTTTATTGTATAAAAACAAACTATTATAATAAAGTTATGATAATATGATGATAATATTTTATTAAAATTATGGTGATACTATTAATATATGATTATTGGAGAGAAAGGAAGGGGACGATAGCTCTTTAAAGCTGCATTTAAAACCTACATCTTGGGATACGGCAATTTTTAGTTACACCTCTACATATTGTAAAAGTTTTAAGGATGTAACTCAGTTGCCTGCATTTGGTCAAGTTGTAGGCAACCAAGTACTAACATTTGTTCGTCTTCAACTGGGATACAGTATCTAAGACCCAAATGCATGCAACCAAGCCAATAAATTTAAACCTGAACTCAAGTTCAGCCAAACACAAGTCCTAGTTTAGATAACTTCATATCCTTCAAACTTAGATACAACTTAAATAAAGTTTGAACAAAGCTTAGGTACCTTCAAAAATTTTATCAAGACACACCCAATCAAGCCGGTTTTATTCAAGTTATGATCTTTGAAATTAGTTTGGCTCATTTAAATTTGATTCAAGCTCGACAAGGTCTAGAATCAAGCTGATCATGAACCATTCTAGTGTAGTTTAAATAGGTCACCAACCTTGCAATCTACCAAGAAGTATGAATTGTCATCTGAAGAGGAAAGGAAATGAAAAATTGGAACAATTGACGGAACTATCAAGTTACTAATCTTAATTCTAGGAATAATAGCTATTGAAAGCTACCATTTAGATGGGTTTTTAGTCTTCTAATAAATTATCAAGGTTGTGAGATCAACAAACTCTTCGGATCTCTCTTCAACTTCTCTCATAGACTAATGACTAGAAGATACCACATAGATAATGCAAGGTTCGGCTATCCAAACAACCCAAAAATGCAATTATAAGATGTGATTATTAGTTTTCATGCTATTTGTCTTCCTAAGCATTGGCAAGTTATGGTAACATTTTTAGAGGCACCATGCTAGATAGGACACATTGTTTAGGTCCCTCTCTCTAAAAAACCAAGTAAATTATAAAACATAAAGAAAAGATAAATCTTCTATGGTAGATCCTTTTATGTTTCTCCAAATCTAGTATGGCTCTCAAAATATAAAAATGGCATGGAAAAGTGCGACAATATGAAAAGTTTGCCTTGAGTGACTGAAATGGGAAGAGGGAGAAGGGGGGGGACTAGACACATTTATAATTTGGGTGGACTTGATTGGATAGGAGGGATAAATGATTAACAAGGCAAAGATAGACATCAGAGGGTACCTTTCTTTATTTTGTCCAAAATAGAGAATATGTGTGTATTTTGTAAAGATAAATGGAATCCAACAAGTAGTATTTCGAAATCCAATATTCTCTTTTTTTATCATAGTATAGGCTTGTGAATAATGCATATTTTATGTCAACTAATTTATTAAAATAATAATAATTTAAAATAAAATGTATTTTAACTACAAGATTGAGAGATAACCATGTAAGCTAGCTCAATTTATACACATGAAAGCCTTGGAAAATCTCATCCTCACCACCTGTTTAACAACCTGTTTGTGAGCATCTGAAATTAGGGTTGAAATTAAATAAGCTGGTCCGATCTTGTCTTGCATTCTTTACAACATGGACAAAGCCAAAGCTAGACATGGACAAAGCCAAAACTTCTGGAAAGCATCAGTAACTGCAGTATTTGACAAAATAACTCTGGAAAGATTATGCAATTATTTTTTAAATACTATATCGATCTATGTATCTGTTCAAATATTAATAGAAAAAATTTGTTCTGAGAATGGTGATAAATAAAGATTGTTATAATCTAGCATAAAACCAATGCCGAAACGACCGTAGTATGTTAACTCATCCTTTTTCTGCGTATATTATATTGTCAATTTGGCAAAATTATCATCAGACCAAGATGATGTGAACAATATTGATGGGTTTGTAGATGAAAGCACTACAGTGTTATTAGATGACTTATCCTATAAGTATCCTAAAGAGACATGGTAAAATTTTAGAAATAGAGACAGAAGTGCATACTATTGACTTGCACAGCCGTTGGCTTCGGTAGTTTAGTCTTCAATTCCGGCATTCAAACACCTTTTTTCAAGAAGGATTGAATAAAGGAAATGATTGGAAGACAGAGAAGAGGAGTTCAACGCTTGCTTGGTTAGGTACCATGTGGAAAGGAATAAGATACCGGTTTATGTACTTTGGTCTTCTAAGAGGAATACCTCTCTTTAGTATGCATCATTTTTTTATAGTATTAGGGAGTAAGGCCTTGATTAACTTCGGCAATTCTTTCTTTCAATCATGTTCATTTTTTTCTAAGGCCTGCTTCTCATGCACGCCTCCTATGTGAAGGTTCTTCATGCTAAGGTGTAGAAATTTTCTTAGATAAAGAAAGGCAATCAAGAGCGCGCACAATGACATGATTAATTTATAAGAATCCAATGTGATGCTACCTAACTTTAATTAGCACATTGAAGAGAAGTAAAAGGAATCCAATATAATGTTTCAAACACTCATGACATTTTGTTTCAGCGTTAGTGATCATGATAGAAAAGTATAGGTTGAAAACTCTTGCCAACTTCTTACTTCTGTTGAGTTCCTTCTGATTTGATAGACAAGGGTCTCTGTCCGCAATTACTATATGAGGATTTCGACATTCTAGAACAAGCGTGACAATAAATGGTTTTTGAATTATATGACGTCTCATTGATGGATTCATCGTTAGGTATACCTTCCAACTTTCATCTCCATTATATTTTTAGTCATTGAAGACATTAACAATTGTTCGCTTTTTCGGCCTAGGTCATTCAATTTAATCTTAGCATTTTTCTTTGTGTGAGAGCGACAGGAGAAAGGAAAGAAGATGTATTATTATGACCAATGCGCTAATACTTGATGCACCACCCAGAACTTGAACCCAGAATCTCCATTTATTAGTCAAAGGGGTGCGTCGATGACTCTCTTGAAAATTTTGGTGTTAGTTTGAGAAGATTACTTTGCAAATTCCACCAAGAAATCTCTTTATTTATCAATTAACTTCAGCACTGGCCGTTCCTGTAGACTAAATTGCTTTGAAAAGGAAGGAAAGGAACCGGGTTTCAGTTTTCCAACGCAAACAGTATGAAGGTGAAATAGTCCAAGTCTTCATGACCAAGCCTTGGTCTCTGACGATTAGATTAAGTTCGTTCATTTGAAGCCTGCCAAATATCGACTGTGTTCCACCTCATTCAGCCTTAGATTTTCTTTTTTTGGCGTTACTATGATGTATGCTGTGATTTCCACCAGAACGCTCGTAACCGTGGAGCCTGCATTGAAAGTATGGTGTAAGATTTATGGCCGAGATTAAGCCGGTTAAGTGACTTTGCTCAGGATTACCATCATTTCAATATAACCAAGAGTCTTAATGGATTTAATTAGTGAGTGATTTTCTTGCTCTAAACCGGCCTTAATCATTGCAGTTAGAACTTTGGACCCACTGCGGCCATGATGTTACGTAGTCTCTCCTCTCCTGTCAATTCAAGTCACTGCTTTGAATGATGGAAAACTGGGCATCACCCTCTTTCAAGCGGACACTGCAAGCTAGAAATTTGTGCCGTTTGGTGTCCAAACCAGTCGTGACCACAGAGCAATGCTGCTAATGCCTGTGCCTTCGGTATTATTGAGTTGTGCATCACATGGTCTCAAGCGACAAAGTAAGACAGCGATGGGAAGAGAGTGCGTTGTTTTCTTCTTTGGTAGTGATTCAATTCAGTATTGGCCTTCACTTTCATGTGCCTAGACCCAACGTAGCTCATTTTTCACATCCACAGAAAGCAACAGGTAACTACTCGAAGCCTCGAGACTGAAATCAGATGCTGGATTGAGAGAAACACTTCTTCAAAAAAATCTAAAGAATTCATGCTTTCTGCTTCTATAACTGCAGCTGGGACACACATGAGTGGATTATATCGATTATCATATTATTGGTGCATTGAAACTGGAGACAGTTTGGATGGTTCCAGCCATTCAAGTCACCACATGTTTCTTTCTTTGTTTCTTTTCCGAGGGAGATTGGTTATGAGCATGGAATCCTGCTAGTTTAGTATAATTACAGAAAATAAGATGGCCTTGCACTTAGGTTCCTACGACATTACATGGCTTAAAATAAGATAGTTTGGCGGACTCCCCCCCCCCCCCCCCCCCCCCTCCCTTTTTTTTTTTTTTTTTTGATAACATGGATAACTTCATACCGAACATCCAATAAAATCAGAAATGAGAATAAGACGAAGAGGGAAAGGGAAAGACTCATAACTATCCCACAAAAAATCACTAGAGTGCTGGGCAACGTAGGATGTCGTCCAATCAGCCGCTCCTCCTTTCCCGGTAGACATGAGTGACATGGAAATCCATACAGTCCTGCAATAAAATACAAATGTTGTACAGAAGAGGATGTTCAACACCCACTCTAGTGTGACCCAAATTTCACCTAATGACAGTCGCCAAATCCTCTTCAAGATGAATCTAGTCAGCCTCCAAGATGAGGCAAATATAAGAGATGCCCTCTCAAGCTACCCTCATCTCTGCTTCAGGAACAGAAGTATCATACAACAAACAACCCCCTGTAGTGATCAATTTGGAATTTGGACCTCTGATAAAAAACCAAGTACTACCTTTCCTCCCATCATTTAACACAATGCCGTCGAAGTTCACCTTAAGAAAGCTCGGAGGGGGGAGGATCCCATGCGATAAATATCGCTCGAGGCACTACCAGAGTAGAATAGAAGCCCTAGGTGTCCCTCACAATCTTGGTTCCTCCAACAGTCTAGGTCAGAGTGTACTCAGCAGTATGGATAAGTGCCCTATCAACAACAATTCTTGGAGTCTGCCATCTGCCCTTAAAGACCCTAGCGTTCCTAGACAAATAGGTGCATCTGACACTGCTGGACGAGGTGATTGGTCTTACTACAGTGCCCTTCATGTAATCTAGGAACACCATCACCAGAGTTGGAGATTGTAGGAAGCAGTGGTGAGCTCCTGTCAACCACCACACCACGACTGCCCTCGGACAACCAAATAGAGCATGCTCCACTAATTTCTCTACTATAGCCATACATCACAAGTAGAGAAAAGACTTACCCTTTTTCTGCATAGCACAACTCTGGTTAGAAAATAGCCCAACATAACCTTCCACCAAAATGAGGTGACTCATGGGTGACAGCGAAACCTCCATAGTCAGCTCCCATCGAATGATCGCGATGCCGTAGCTCTATACGAAACTCCAAGATCAGAGACCCTCACCTTGGATCTGCAGGTTGAGCCTCGGATCCTTCTATCCTATCCACCCCCTAGAATCGACATGGCTAAGATCCTCTTTGACAACTGCTCCCCAAAGAGCCACTGGACCATTGCTATATTCCTTCTTTTCTCCCCCGGGCTAAGAAGGTCACACACCTTAAGGCTAGAGCTGTCTATATCAAACATGGTGGGCCATAACTGTAGAAGTAGGTCAGAAATCCATATATCATTTTGCATATCAATCGATTGGCTGTCACCTACTACCCATCTGGTTCGAGGCAGCACCCTCGGAGCATGAGAGCACATGTTGTGCCAAATGAATGAGAAGTGTCGATCAGCCCGAAAGTCAGATACTGTGGTCGGATTGCAATACTTGGCTCTCATCAAAGCACTCCACAAACCCTCGGGCTCAAGCATATACCTGACCACATGTCTAGCCACTAAAGTCTCCCTCCTCATAAGTAGAGAGCAAATGTCCAAACTCCAACTACTACGAGGCTGACAGAATACCTCCCAAGCCACCAAGTAAATACCTCCCTTCCCGTTATGCATTCCTTAAAGAAATTTACGGAACATCTACTTTAATCTCAACAGCGATGTTCTCGAAAAAATAGTATTGGACAAGAGGTAGACTTGAGTAGAGCTGAGGACAGATCTTAATAACGTCACTCCGTCCATCATGGATAGGGCACTCACTTGCCACCTGTCCAGCCTTTGACTGATGCTCTGCTCGATCTCACCACATTCTTCCCTTCGCAAATGTCTCCCCATGATAGGTACCCCCAAGTACCTATTGTAGCCAACCTACTTTCCAACCCCCAAAATCTCCTTGATATAGCCTCTGAGAGCAGACTTGGTCTTCGGACTGAAGTGGATCGTTGACTTTGCTAGTTTGACTCGCTCGCCTAATCCAGCACAATAATCCTCCAAGATGCCCCTGATCACCATGGCACTCTTTCTCATAGCTCGAGCAAGGAGCATATAGTTATCCTCAAAAAGGAGATGAGGGATTGGATCAGTTGTTGGGGCAGGCCTATAGGCCTCAATGACCTGTCTTAGAGAAGCAGCCCGAAGGGCTTGGGACAAGGCATTAGTGCTAATAATGAACAAGTAGGGTGAGAGGGGGCAACCTTGCTGAAGACCAACAATGGAGTCGAAGAAGGGAGTGGGCATCCGATTCATCAGGGTCCGAAGGCAACCCATAAGCCACCAGATCCAATCCTCATGAAACCCAAAGATCTCTAAGGAATAGGAAAAAAAGCACCAGCTCATTTGGTCGTAAGTCCTCTCCATATCCAGCTTGATAGCCATCAAACTCCATCGATATGGGGCTCTATGCAAATCATGCATGAACTCCTGAGCGATGAAGATATTGTTAGAATCCACTGCACTCTAGACTTCTATTTTCAGGAGGTCTCCTATTAGCATAGGAGAGAATGATGCATAGATAGCTTCGATCATAGCTCTGACAAATTCTCTGTAGACCCCCATCCTGCTCCTTCTTGGATTGGAGAGGGGCAATCGAGTCTTCAGCCTCTTTCAATCTCCTGAAAATTTCATCCACCTCCACTCTATTCCAATTCCAGAGTTGGCGCCTAAGTAATTGTAGATTGCAGGTCACCTGATACATCGTGTTGCCCCGCACCGCCATACTCCACACCTCTTCTTGAACAAGAAGGGGCACCGATAGGGAGTTGGGGCCTACATGCATAAGGGGATCGGTTAGTGGTCCGACCCAATATGGGGCAAATGATGTATGTGGTAGTCTGGGAAGCACTGGATCCATCCTGCCATGGCAAAGATCCTGTCGATCCTCTCGCAAACCCTACTCGACTCTAGCGGTTGTTGCACGATGTGAACCTTGGCCCATTGAACCCAAGGTCCACCAAAGCATTAGTGACGATGAAGTCTTAATTTTTTGACCTCAGCCTTTCTCAAGAATGCCTTGTGCCCCCTCGTTTCTCCTACAGCCCATCAATATAGTTGAAGTCACCTGGCACCATGACATCTCAATCCATAGTCCTCGACGCTCCTTATAGTCAGTGCTAGCATAAACCGCAGATAACAATCGAAGACTACCATTGCCTTCAGAAATCACCATTGTTGCCCAAGGTGACAACCCAAGGGGGGTGAATTGGATTTTCTAAAAATTATGTTCCCTAATTTACTTTGAATTGAATGCAGCGGAATGATAAGATGTTATTTACTTAAGCTCTAGACAATTATAAGTAAAGCAGTAGAAAATTAAGCTATAGCAATTATACTATGACTTTAGGGTGCAATTGATCTAAAATTAATTTATAGTTGTATGATCAATTTTAATCTATGTGAATGGTAGGAATTGAGTGGAAGCTAAGCAAGTTCTAAACAATCACTTATAAATCAATAGAAAACAAAGCTAGAGATATTACACAATAAAGTATGAATATAAGACATGAAACACAAGAGATAGGCATCACAAACATAAAGATGTATAGTGGTTCGGTGCACCCCAGTGCCTACATTCACTCCCCAAGACATCTTGGAAATTTCACTATAATCTCTCATATTACAGCCAGTTGTTTTACAAGCTCATAACCTAACTTGTTGTTTTCACGAGATCACAACAAACTCAATCGATTTTCACAAGCTCACTGACTAGAACCAATCCGACTGTTTTCACAGGCTCACAATCCAACCTAGTTGGTTTTTTCCGGATTACCAACTACAACCTACAACGTTGGTTTTCACTGGCTCACCAACAACCCTTAACCCCTTGATTGAATCAAGTTATAAGATATCAGAATAGGAGTTTAAAACAAATACAAGCTTCTCAAACAAGCAGATATAACAAATATAAACAAATAGAGTAAAGAAAAGAAGCCATCAAACAAGTTTTGTAGATGAATGAACTCGACTTCTTCTTTTCTTGACCCTCTTCTTATTTCGCACGAGGTAGAGGATCACTGAGGCAGCACATAGTTGGAGAGGAAGCTTTGGGATTCACTCGGATGCTCTTCTTCTCTCTCTTTTGCTTTGAATGACCTTTTTGTGCTTTTGGGAGGTTTTTCTTGAAATCTCTTTGAAATCTCTTCCCTATGTGTTCTTTTCCACTTTCTTAACTTCTCCCCTAGCTCTTTTCTTGATTTTATAGCTTTGGATGGCATGGGAACAAAGATCTAGCCGTTAGAGACAAAAATAGAGCCATTGAAGTTGAGAAAAAACTAGTTGTTATGCCTCCCAGCGTGCTCGAATCGACTCGGCTAAAGCAGGAGTCGACTCGTGAATAGAAGTTTACCTGGCACTATAGCTGGAAGTCGACTCGATTGTAACTGGAGTCGACTCGAGCACTGTAGCGTTGAAAATCAACTCTCTATCTTTTTCTGTGGGAGTCGGCTCGTGAACAGTAGGAGTCGACTTGAGCACTGTTCCTTGAAACTCCAGAGTGCCCGAGTCGACTCTAAACTTCCAGAAGTCGACTCGAGGACTGTTCTTTTATTTTTTTTTTGAATTTGCTACTCCAACTTGAATCCTTTGAACTTGAAACTTGGGCTAATGAAGTGTGGTTTTCTTCCAACTCTTCCTGAGAGCTTTTGATGCCTTCTTGTATTTTTTCAACTTGCTATGTTTCTTGCAAAACAAATTATCTTTCTTCTTGCAACACAAACATTAGTAATTATACTTCAAAATTTTGTGATCATCAAAATCAATCTTTGGGTCAGCAACCATAATGGCTTGTTGATTACATCTATGAAAAACGTCAAAATTAGAAAAATCCAATTTTTACACCGCCAGTACACCCCCGGACAAGCCCCGAGACTCAATTGCAAAGAATTCCCATGATAGAGGGAATCGTTGTATGGCTCGCTGAAGGCTTCGACATGATAATCTTATCTCCAAAAGGGCACACACATCTGGTTCATTCAATTGCACTAACCTGCTAAACATGGCTGAGAAGGAAGACTTTCCGACTCCTCCGCAATTCCAGAGCAATAGCTTCATATAGGTGAAGAAGAATCCTCTAGTTGACGGCCTCCCTCGGTCCCCTCGCCAGCCCTCACCTTGCTCGCACCGCCCACTGCACCTTCCTGAACCTCATTACCACTGCCCGACTTCTAAAGCCCAACATCCAAGGCCACCTTAAGTTGCTGGACACCTTGGGCATGGTCACTGGCCACCTCCTCCTGGATCACCAATTTCGGTCCAACTAACTATGACCCCACCTTGTCACCCGAGTGCTGAAGGTCAGCCGTCGAGGCCGCTTCGCACTGTCGGGCTCCTCCTGGGCCAGTACCTCCAGTCCAATTGGCTCTCATGCTGCCACCTCACTAGTCATCGACAACATCCCAGATCCCATCGCCACCGCATTGCTCCCCTTCCACTGTCGCCCCATGCACTTCGGCTCCTCGGTCCTCCCAGCAGTCGCCGCTAGGTCCACTCCATCTCCAGTTTTGGTGGTGCTTGGTGTCCCCGATACGAAAGCTATTGCCGAAGCTGGAGGAGCACAGTGGTGTCGATCAGGCTCGCTCCTTAGGGAAGAAGGCACGGGCATCGATGGGGTGTCACAACCCTACCCAGAGTCGGGTCAAACACCTCATGGCCCACTTTAGACTGGCCCGAGGGTGGGCTTCTAGCTACATAAGCTAGCTCACATTGGAGCCCGCCTCAACCATCTCCGCATCCACACCGCCCAGCCTAGTGGCCCGCCCCATATCACTGCTCCTTTGGGATTGGCCCAAGGCCTTGCCCACCTTAATATCGAACTCGATATCATAACTGAGTTGAATCACTGCCACCCCACGATGCGCCGATTCAGGGGTGAGAACTGCCTTCTCCGGCGAGCATTGACGAGCTACCTTGGACGACTTCTGCTATCTATTGGAATTAGGCAACGAACTCGGCAAACTCGGTCTGTTCCTTAGGGAACTCAGTCCAGATTGGGATGAGCCCAGCCCTGTGGTAGACTCGGAAGTGGACTCATCCATCTTCCTTATCCGCATGCTGGAAATGAAATTCGGCACCCATGGTTCCATCGCCAGCAGTTGCCTGACCACTACCCATAGTCCACCGGGCAGAGCTACATTACAATTGTCCTTGCATTGAAACCAGAAGACGTTGTGGTCCTTCCCCATCAAAAAGGTCTCCACCGTGTACTTTAACTTCCCGCGAGTCATGAGACCCAAATGGACCTTCACTGGTCTTCCTACCTCCCAATTGCAGTAAAACTTTGGGATTTGACATATTAAGGAACTAATGGTAGTCTAAGCAATTAAATTCTAGATTAATGTGTGTGACTATGATGCATTCAATTGCGTATGAGCCAACACTTGATCGCCATAAGGAGAGGAGATCATGCTATTTTAATTGCAAAATTCGAAGCTTGGCCTTCACTAGGGTTCAAAAAGTTGAATACCTATCGAAAGAGCCACCAATGCAACTTTTAGTTGTAATGACAATAGGACTGAAATTTTGAGACAAGGAGACTTGTTATTACATGTGGATAGAAGTGTACATTGGTGCCGTTAAGCAGTCCATGAAGGTGACAATTCCTTATTTACAAGAAATTTGTGCTGGATAAATGAAAATGGTAGCATATCAGCTCGTAAAATGGACCAAAACTAAAAAAAAGTTGCAATAAAGTTATCATCTGCAGTATTCGAAGCCCCAAAATCTTCTTTGTCATATTAGAAAGAATAGCTAGCTCAGTTTATATGATAGAAGACAACAGCTTTTACAACTCCTTTTAGTATCAGATATCTTGTATGAAGGTTGTAAGCCTAGTATGATCAAAATCAATGGTTTAGATTAAATAGTTATTAAAAACTCAGTTATTTAGGCTATGGAGTTGCCTTTTCTAATTAGTTCTATTAATATCAAATAAATAATGTACTACGTCCTTGTGCCATAATATAGATTAATCTTAACAAGTCTAATGATTGCTTTTACTTGAGTTAGTATTTTCTCCTATCACTTCAGTGTTCTGCAATCAGTTCTCTTAGATTGTCTAACAATATCTAGTGCAAAGTGCATTTTTGTACCATCAACTATTAGTTTACTAGCAATCGAGTTCATGAACTTCAATGATCATCCAATGATCTATTACTACCATCTGAGTCACTCTCAGACATATACTTCCTTCCATCCCTTCATTCATGGCAACAACCCTCTTCTGATGGCTTCTACGTCTCTTCTTCTCCTTCCTACTCTTCTTGTCTCTAGGCCCCCATCTTGCTCTTCCTCCTATCATTCAAACCCCTATCCCTACTCTTCTGCCTCCTATCCTCCTCCTCGTTATCAGTCTCATACTATGGCTTGACCTCTTCCCGCTCCTCTTCTTGGACCTCCCTCTTCTCCTTCGACTCTCCTTCTTCTTCTCCTCTGAATCCTCCTCCATCAGCGATCTCTTCTTAGAAGGAGATTTCTTCTTTCCAAGTCTCTTAGCAATGATCTTTTCAATCTCCAGATATATATCAGAATCCAATGTCGGGTAATGATTTGGGAGGGCAAAGGTTGAACGGAGTTTGTATCTTGGGAATAGGAATTCAAACATTTTTTTTTTCTTGCGAATGGTTTGGTTTGGTCCTCTTAACTATCCTATTGCTTTATATAGGACATGGTTCAGGGGACACGGAGAAGGTGGGAGGATCACCGCCATTTATTTTTTATTTTTTAAGGCTTGATGTGATAATTTTGGTGGTGATCTTGATCATCGCTACACAAAACGCATGTTGCCTCTATTATAGGTTTACTAAGGGCAGTGTGATTTCTTGAATTCCCATGATTTGTAAAGATTGCTGATTAAATTGCCAAACCCAAAGTTCACGAACTCGATTGCTAGTGACCTAAAAGTTGATGGTAGAAGAATGTACTTTGCCCTAATATCTATTTCCAAGGGATTCATGGGCATGCACCAATACAAAACAAAAAAGTAAACAATTAGTGAGAAAACATATTTAAAAGTTAGCATGAAGTTCTTTAGCAAGAAAGAAAAGTTTGAGTTTCCTATAGCAAGGTGAAATTGTTTTATGACGAAGCAATGACACTAATTCCCAAAAAACGTAAAGATAATTTTGTTCCTACCATACGTACAAGTATAAACTATCTCATCCTTAATTGACTAAAAGAATTTATATAATTATGTGAGACATAGAATTTATGATTGCCTTGTTTGTCGGATTCATTCTCTAGCATTTAGTTCATCAAGATTCTTTTAGATTTTTAAGTATCCTAAATGATTATTTCATTTACTTCACCCAAAAGGCTAATCAGAAGTTATTAATTGGGATCGTTAGACCTTGCTTATGTACTCAAGATCTCTCTAAGGTACAACTATTGTGGGGCTAAACACGTGCCCACATGAGTTTTCATATTGTTGAAATCATTAAGCATATTAAAATTTTCTTGTTCAATTAAGCTCCTATTTCTTCAAAAGTTAAATAAAAATAGTACCTAGAAAGAGTCAGCTTGGATAGAAAAAGTATCTCTCTATTAAGGCCTCCTTGCTTTCATTGGAACCAAAAGGAAACATCCTTCCTACCCTCCCTTAAAGCATAAAATCTAAAATATCAAGAAATAACCAAAGTTTCACTTTTTATCTTCTTCTAACATTATCGTTGACTTTTATTTGATAATATTTATTCTAACATAATTAGTTTGGTGTTTGTATTTTCCTTCGTCTCTTGATTTGAGATTATATAGTAAGCACTCAACAATTTAGGTTTTTGGCAGCAAAAAACGTCACTAGAAATCATAAAATTGCTCTAAAAGACTACGATGCTTTAAAGAGTTGTTTAGTACAAATTAAGTTCCCCTACGGCGCTTTAAAGCATTTTGATGCTTGCATAAGCGAGGTTCTTTGATGCTTTTCATAGCATCGGAGGCTTAATTTTCGAAGCTTATAAGCATCGATAGTTGCCTTGAAAAGTACCACCTTTTACAAGTTTTCTTGTTGTGAATTCTAGTAATATGTATGTAGAAGAAGAAGAAAAAAAGGTTATTCAACAGACCATTTCATTACCCTTCAAGCAACCTTTATTTTAAACACAAATCAAATACTTTATTTATGGCTGAAAGAATAAGACCTAGAATAAGAAAATCTTAGTTTAAACTGATCAATAATTACATTATGCAATTGTATCTTGTCTTCTTAATATTGCACATCATCAACAATGCACTGACTCATGGCAAAGCACACTAACATCTTGCCAAGAATTTACATGAAGCAGAAACAATGGTATATATTGCATATTAGCAAAGAAAAAATTCAAGAGAATCCATGTCAACTTTGTTTCCTGAGAACCCCGCTTAGGAATATACTTGTTGATTCGACAAGAAAAAAAAAACTTTGGAATAGAAAGTAAATATGCCTCCAACTAATGAGAATCTTGAGTAAAACATAATCAACACCGACATTCTAAAATAAATGCACTTATAGTGCAATATATAGTTCAATTTGTTTCAAGTCTTTGAGTACTCTATTAATTTCATGTTGATGATATTATGTCACTCATGGTGATAATATAGGTCACTTAAAAACTCAAGTAGCCTACATAATATATGAAATAAGCCTTGCACTTTCTCTTGTACATCACTTCTCTATTTATAAATATACATGCGTCGATTTGTGCAGGCTTGTTTAGTCCCACATCAGTTATTTACTAGATTGATCTTCAATACTTATACAGAGTTGATGAACTCAAATACTATCTTTTGGCTAATCTTTTTGGATGAGGTCCTGGGTTGTTACAATAAGCTTTCAAGTCTCTTTCTTTTATACAATTTTTTTAGAAGGAAACATAAATAAGGCATTTGTGCGTATCCATGAGACAAAATATTAATTAGGAAAAACCCTAATTGATCAAAGAAAAATTTTCTTTTTCTAATGGGATCTAGAACCCCTTTTTCTAGCTCAAATAAATGATCATATCTCTTGTCAATCACGTAGATATGACAGTAATTAAAATGTCCAACCTCCACAGGGGAGAGCTTAATTATCTTGTCAATCAAAATGTTCTGGTTTGCTATTAAATAATTCTGAATTACATGAACACGACCTTCATGATTGTATCCTTTATCAAAGTCCTTCCTCTTAGACTAGTCACCTATGCATCAAACAAAAAATTACCAATAATTTGGGGTTTACCAAAAGGCTATGCATGGAAAATTTATATTTCTATATCCAATTATCAGAATGAGGAGCAAGACTAGAAACTAAACACATGCTTTAATAAAAAAAGTTGTCAGAGTGGATATGAAGATTATAAAATAAAAAAGAAAGTAAATTGCCTTAAACACTGTGTCTACATCAATGAAAAATGAATTTCTACTATTTTTGGAGGGTTTTCTGTAATAGAATTGTTATTTATGATCATGAAATTTACCTCAAATCTTGTCCTAACCAGATCTGCATATATAATCTTGAATTTAGCTTGAAGCAAAGTAGAATTAGTTCAGATAACGAAAACAAATAACCTTTTTTATCTCTGAAACATGGATTATTTCGCATCATATTGGATCTTGACTTCTAGACTCATATACTAATTAGTAAATTTGAATCAAGCAAATATCCAACTCAACCTAGTCTTTGAGTTCATATCTAGACATACATCATACAAGGATTTACCACTTTTCTTAAATCCTTGAACATGTCTTTATATCTTAAACAAATATGGTCTACAAACACAAGTCGTGCCTTTGAATCCAGGTGGACCCAATTTTACGTACGTGTACATCAATGCATAAGTGGATCAATGGTACACAATTCACACGCGCACATGCAGGTGGCTAAATGTGGTTGGTCTCAATCATAGAGCCTACTTCCCCTACTCGTCCTCCTCCTTCACCTGCCAAGGTATAGGCCAAGGTTTGGAAAACGTCACCCTTACAAAGGCCTCACGCCTATCAATCCCTTTCACTTCCTCCTTACACTTCCTATAAAGATTTTTTTTTTTTTTTTTGGATCCTGGAAGAGGGAAGAGGGAAGAGGGAAGAGGGAAGAGATACTGAAAGAGTAAAAAAGGATAAAAGAGCGTGAGGCCCTCCAAAGGGTACGGTAGGGGTGGCTTTATTTATGAATGATAGAAAGTCCTTGTGGCGCTGAGACTGAGAGGCCCTCCACCCCACGAGGACCAGCCAGGAGGTAGGAAGTGATGGAAACCAGACAGGCTATCCTTTGACTTCTTACGTCTCCCCATCTATATTGTCATTTGGATTTGTGTCATCCTGTCTTGGTGTCTCTCGCCTTTCTCTTCTGGTGATACATATTTCCTAGAGGCCTGTGTCGTCTTTCCGAGGGCTTTCCACCACCAAACCAAACCACAATCCAAAGGACTAAAAGAGAGGAGGGAAGAGAGATGGGTAGGGCTCCATGCTGTGACAAGGCCAACGTGAAGAAAGGGCCTTGGTCTCCTGAGGAGGACACCAAGCTCAAGGAGTTCATAGAGAAGTATGGGACTGGTGGCAATTGGATTGCTCTCCCTCAGAAAGCTGGTAAGGGAGTGATTGAAGTCCTTGTCTCTTTTCTCCCACATCTTCTTTTGTTACATTAAAGACAAATGAAGAGATTTCATGAGTGGTTGTTGTCATTATGTGGATTGTGGTAATTTGGCTGGTTGGATTGTTGACAGGGCTAAAGAGATGCGGGAAAAGTTGCAGGCTAAGATGGCTCAACTACCTGAGGCCCAACATAAAGCACGGGGAGTTCTCGGATGATGAGGACAGGATAATATGCAGCCTCTTTGCTAGTATTGGAAGCAGGCAAGGGACAACCTCTTTTTATTTTTCAATCCTTTTCTGAAGAGGCATGCTTGGTTTAGTTTGATCCTGGCCTTCTATTTCTTGATCTTTTTGGAGTTCAGTAGAAGTCCAAACTTTGGACTTAGTCAAATAGAAGAAAAGAGATCTGAAATCCATTTGTTGTACATTTCTAGCAAAAGTTTTGCATGGACTGAAGAATCTTCTATATCTGGATGCATCCCCTCATGCATGCCTAAGTTAACTTTCTCATCAATACTCATTGAAAGCCTGCCAAAATAGGAGATAAGATCTTTTTTTGCTTTCCCAAATGAATTATTCAATTGAAAATAATCATTTGGGTTGTCAGGTGGTCCATCATAGCTGCCCAGCTTCCAGGCAGGACTGATAATGATATCAAGAACTATTGGAACACCAAGCTCAAGAAGAAGCTCTTGGGGATTGCTCCTTCCCAAAGGAAACCACATCAACAGCAACAACAACGGAAGCAGCAGCAGCTACTCTTCCCATCACCATCCTCATCCTCACAAGGCAGCTGCTACAGATCTCCAGTCCCCCCCCTCCCAGTCCTTGAAAGCTTCCCCACAATCTCGCAAGGTGCCTTCAGCACTGTTCCTACCACCACTTCTTCCACTCTACTAAAAGGCCTATCTTATCAGTACCAGATGAAGGACAGTGGTAATACGATCATGTTTGGAAGTGAGCATAGCTGCAGCTCATCAGATGGGAGCTCCACCCAGATCAGCTATGGAAAGATGGACCATAACCATATCGGTAGAGGTGGTGGAGGGGAACAGATGGGCTTTGAGAGCTGTCTCTGCGGTGGTGGGATCGAGGATTATGGGCCGTCACGACCGTGGGAGGAAGCTCCATTAGAGTATAATTATGAGGAGATCAAGCAGCTGTTCTGCAACAACAACGATCACTTTTTCTATTGATGACCCAACGAGCAGTGGAGGTAGGGTAGGGGGAGTTTCAGACCCCAAGAAAGGGTCCTGTACCACCTCAGAATGTAAAAAGGAACTCATAAGATCTTTTTAGAGGTATCGTTGTGCGGTATCTGATGAGGACTTTGACGGTACATAGGTCAAAAAGAGGCTGCTCGCTTCCCTTTAGCTTGTGATTTGATGCTTGGTGTGTGGTACCATCCTTCCTCTGTTCCAGTATTCAAAAAAAAAAAAAAAGCCATGTCTTATGGGGCAATAGCATGCAGTTGCATTCATTGAGAATACTTCATTCAACAATCAAATCTTTCGTACCCATTGCGTGCATTCATCTCCCTCTCTCTATCTTAAATTTTCTTTGATTTTTTGAACCGAGTCAAGGACTGGCGTGTTCATGAGAACTATCTCACTCTACAAGAGTCCAGTAGCCGCCTAGTATATTTGGAGGCCTAAAACCGTTTTATTTTTTTGAGGTCTTCTCTATAGTAGATTGATCTAAGACGAACTTATAGAAATTTCTTTTCTATTCTATCTTTAAGATCTTTTCTGTGGTGAGTTTTTTTTGGACTAGGATCTTAAGCGACCGTCTTAGTCATCTAAAAATTGGACCGACTCTCTATCTAGGTCTAAGAGATCATTCAGTATACATGTTTGTTTAAAACAAAGATAGAGGGTGCTTATAATGAGTTTTAAATGTCAGATGCCTAGGAGACTGGACTGCACTCAGATCATATATTTTAGCACTGACTGAAGTTTGGAAGTAAGATTAGATTCTTAGTGGGGTTTGTAATATATTAAGTTAATCAGTATATGTTTACAATTCCTATATTAGCAAAGAGACAAGGAGGGATGTCAGTCTCTTTCTCCTTCAGGGCAGCACCCGCTTCGTGGCAGTTTGGGTTGTATGATTCACGCAATAATACGATTTATCTTCTTTCAACGTCAGCTATTAAATTGTGCTTTGTATTTCAAAACACTTCTAATTTTTCTTCCATATGCTAGCTCATATCTTAAAGTAGTTATCATACGATCTAATAGTTGACGCCGCAAAAAAGAAAAAAATTATTCTTCTGCATAGAGAATACATTCCGAACCCGGTGTGGTCCATGGTAAATAAAACCCTAAGAAAATTTTATTGTGCCGATTGTGGGTGAGTGGACAATGGCAAGAGACATGTAAAAATGGAATGGTTAATGTAAGACATACTAAAATACGCTCATTCAAAAAATACCATACCTTCATTAATCTGGCAACAAAGGCATTCGAACCGGCCAAAGAAAGGAAATTTATGTATTCCCCCATAATAAATTTATGTAACTCCAAGCATTATTTATTTTCTAATATATTATTTATTAGAAACTTGAGATATATACATTATCATCCTAAAATGAAGACACGATAGCTATGTCCTACCTGACTCGTGAAACCTTCATGTGCAGTACTCTAGTGTTTGCTTGGTTGATGATTTCATGAAAACAATTTTCAAAAAATTGGGTGTCCTAGATAATGTTGCTCAAAATTATTTTATTTAGTTTCATACTTGGCGGAGAAGGGTTTGGTAGGGGCTAAAATAAGGTTAATAGAAAACAAGTGACTTGGGGCATGGATGCAACACACTGTCCCTCCTAAGAAAGAAGTGGCTTAAAAATATTGAAAGGAAATGGAGGGTGAAGAGAGGATAAAGAGAAATGAGGAGTGAGTTGGACCAATTCCTGAAAAGGTGCGCCGCCAAATAAAGGACCTTTTTGGTTTCATGGGAGACCCTTAGCTAGATTAGTTGCTTTAGGTCAAAATTATGATATATACTGGTCGTTTTGATACGAGGAAGCACACAGAGAAAACTCAAAAAAAAAAAGAAAAAAAAGAAGGTTGGTTATATAAAAAAAAATACTAAAGTTTTGCGATATTTTTCTCTCATACTTAGATTAAAAAGAATGTATGCATCATCAAAGACAACTTTGCTGATGAGATGGCACGATGAAGGTCAAAGGATGAAATATTAAGACACCCAGTCAATAGTTTAGTATGGAAAGGCATCACGATTTTACTACTGATGTTCGTAATGTTAGGCTAAGTTTAACTACTGATGGGTTCAATCCATTCCTAACGATGAGTTCTATGTACATCACTTGGTTGGTTGTTTTGATTTCTTATAATTTGCTACCATAAATGTGTATGAAACAATCTTCACTTATTCTGTCAATGATTATTCTAGGTGATATTGGTACTGGTAATGATATTGATATTTTTTTGTAGCTTTAATAGAAAAATTGAAACAGTTATGGGAGGGCGTCGATGCAATTGATGCTTTTACTGGCCAAACATTCAAATTGCGGGTAGCTCTTATTTGGACTATCCATGAATTTCGTACATAAGCTAATTTATCTGATTGGAGTACTATGTGGTGTATTGCATGTACTTCTTGTGAGGATTCAACCTATTCGTATTGGTTGAAACATGGAGAAAGGTTATGTTATATTGGCTATCATCAACGGTTAAAAGTAAACCATCCATTTGGATCTCAGAATGATATGTTTGATGGTATGATAGAGTTGCGAACTGTTTCTATTCCACCAACTAGAATTGAAGTTCTTAGACAAATGCATGACATCAATTATAGTTATACTAAGGTCTTCAAATGTTCAAAGAAAAGGAGAAGGTAGGATGTTGGAAGCTCGATGAATGAAGGAGAAATAGAGGAGATCACTACTAGCAATCTTGGTGCAAAGGTTTTTGAGGATGTTGACACCTTCTTCGAAAATGATGATAATGTATATGGACAGAAAAATGGCGATGACACAATAGTAGCATCTACATATAAATAGTTATAGAAAAAAGGAGTATTTTCTTTGATTTACCTTATTGGAAGTATAATCTTCTTCGGCATAATCTTGATGTGATGCATATAGAGAAGAATGTTTGTGATAACTTGATTGGAACATTCTTGAATATTGATGGAAAGACCAAGGATAACTTGAAAGCACGTTTTGATTTGAAAGACATGGGCATAAGACAAGAGCTTTATCCAAAAAAGCTTGCCAATGATAAAATTTATATACCTCCAATATGTTATACAATGTCAACTTGAGAGAGATTTTTTTCTTAAAGTTTTGAAAAATATAAAAGTTTCCATTGGGTATGCATCGAATATTTTACGATGCGTAAATCTCAAAGAACGAAAACTTTCAAATTATAAAAGTCATGATGGTTCCATTTTGATGCAAGATATTTTTCCACTGGATTTAAGATCATCAATGCCAAAATAAGTTCGTGCAATTATTTCTCAATTGTCATCATTTTTTAAGGCATGATGTTCCAAAATTCTTGATTCTCGAGAGCTTGATCACTTGGAGTCTAATGTTGCACTTATACTTTGTCATATGGAAAAAATCTTTCTTTTTATGATTTTTACCATTCATTCACTTAGCTTGCAAAAGCTCAACTTGGTGAACCGATTCTTTACCGATGGATGTATCCTATTGAGAGGTAAGTTTGCTAAACTCTATAGTCAATATTTAGATATCTTTAGCTTCAGCAATATCAGACCGATGTTGATATTTCAAAAAAAAATATTTTATTAATATATTTGGATTCAATTTTTTAATGCATATCTTATTACATTTTTATAGATGGACAGAGAAGAGTGAGGACGAGATGGGGACCCACTCGAGTAAGGGATGTGTGGCAGCTTCGTGAGGGTGAGAAGATTATCATTAGATGTAACGAACTAGGGTAGCTCATTAAGAGGGTTGAAAGTATTTTAGTAAGTTTTGTAGGATTGGTTGCACAAAAAGGTCAGTTGTGTCTGCTCAACTATGCTAAATGGAATGATATGCTTCTTTCGTATAAGGTTGAGCTTTTACGAATTATATAGATAAAAAATTGAATTTGATATTGTATGTTAATTTGCTTACTATCATAATTATAATTTTTGATTTAACATTGTTATAATATTTTTTACTTTGGTGTAGAGTAAGTTTGTGCTCCCTCTAGAGAGCCATGACTGGGTGCTAAAGTCTCTCAACTGCAAATAAAAAGAGTATAAGGGAAAGTTGAAGATGGACTACAAGAGCGAGGGTATGACTGAGGAGATTGCTCGTAATTGTCCTCATGATGTATACCCTTATCAGTGGAGGAAACTTATTTACTACTGATTTTTCGAGAGAGGATAGGTTGTGTATACTCTCTCAATACCTTATATTATTTTTATTATTAATATAGATTGCAAATATATACATCGAATATATTACATTGTTTACTTTTTTTGGTAGATATATTCTGATATTGGTAAAGTTGCACGAGAATTTCAAATGGTTCCTCACATATTAGGCTCCAAGAGTTATGCAAGGTATAGAGATGAATTCATATATTTCTTTGAAACTCTTTGTCATATTTCGAACTACTTAATAAAACACTTATATTGAAACTCTTCTCAAATGGTTACTTTTTGTTTTATATTGAAACACTTATCTTCTTAATGAAACTATGTATCATGTATCGTGTATCATATATCGTAATACTTAAGAGTCTTATTAAAACTCTTTGACTTCTTTAATTCAATTTGAAAATTTAATCTTCATATTGAACTATGTATCATGTATTATATGTATCATGTATCATATAATGCATATTATGAATCATATAATGTGTGTCATGAACCAAGTATCTTCTATAATGTGTAGATGGAAGAGCATGGAAGTGAGCCTGGTGAGGTGGATTATATAGGATGAGTCATACCAACTGAGATAGCAGTTTTGTTAGGAAGGAGTTGAGAGATAGTTGTATGTATTGAAAATCGATTTGTGTAATGATTTGTAGTTTTATTTTTTCAAACATGAATATGTGATTTTTGTAAAAAACATACGACAGGGATACATTCCTTATTGCAAAGTGTGTCGGAGAGTTATCATTATCTGATGAAACCAGTTGCGTCGAAGTCAGGTGTTCGCCGAATTGATGGGACTAGAGCATGATGGTCGAGTGAGGGTTTATGGCATTGGAGTTTACCCCACTCAGTTGTCTGTAGTGAGCAAATATACCCAGGATACTAGACATAGTAGTAGCACTGTAGAGGTTCGTAGGCTGGAGGCATACATAGAGGAGTTGAGGCAGAGCCATCAAACAGAGATATAATTTTTGAGAGGTCAGCTTAACCAGATTGCATCTTCATTGCATAGGTTTGTCCCTCATCAGGTAAATAACTATATCTATTTGAATATTTACATAATTATCATGTAATTTTGTATAAGCTTAATGATTTATAATATTTTGTGATTTTCATATTCTTAGGTTCTAAAGTTTTTATCTTTTTCTTGTAAGTTCCTAATACTTTCAATAGTCGTAGAGATGATAATGATGATGCCATCGACTCCTAATAGCCCTTAGACTATTTTTTTAGGAGTTTTATGTAAATATTTTTTATAAGTTTCGAAGCACATTGAGCTGTAAATTGACTTTCAATCAAATAATGTAATTATATTTGACAATATGAGTATTTGCTATTTTATATATATTATATGTGTTATCATATGACTTCTGTTATATATATATGTTTGGTATATATATTTATATACGAAGTTTTAAGATATTTTTAATAATTTTTTTAAAAAAATTACGCTTATGATGTTTTAAAGCATCGTTAAAACATACATTAGCAACGTTTATTTGCTGTCGTTAATTAGAGACGCAAATATGCAACGCTAATATAAGACACTTCAACGTTGATGCTATTGAAAAGTGTCGGCGATTAGTAACGCTTATAAGCATCCTTTGTTATAACTTATGATGCGAACCAAAAACTTTGAAAAATTATTTTTCTAGGTAGCATTGCCAATACTTTTGCAATACTTTAGAAAGTATCATGAATCAAACTTGCAGTGCTTTTTCATGTCAGCAAATTCATCAAAAAGCGTCGGCGATGCTAGATGTTCTTGTAGTGGTTCTTGGATCTCAGTTCTAACTCATGCAACGCCTGGCATGCAACATGTCTACAAATATAGCACATATCTCCGCACAAGACATGAAATCTGAAACTTCTATGTTCTCCATTTCTCAAAGAGCACCAAACGGATTTGATGGCGAGAAATGATGTGAGTGGACCCCTTGCTTCAGGTCTTAATTTGGTTGTCGTTTTAAGTCGCTCAATCGGTGCTTTATCTTCAACGAAATAGGCGCAGAGCATCAATCAAGTAATATTAATTCTGTCCGGTTGAAGTTGATATATGGCAATATCCACTTGGTGCTTTCGATCACAAATATTCAAGCATGGATGACTTTTTGAGCAAAATCGTGAGTTAAGGACAACGAAGTTATTGTTTTTATATATCAACTTGGCCGGAACGCAGCGGTTATGAACAGTGTCTAAGGAGAAAAATGCAAAGGAGCGCCCACCATTCTCACACAGGGTTCCATCTGCTGACGTAGTGATGGCTGTTGAGAGAGTGACAGTAATCCCACGTCACGTAAGGAAGAGATCTTAGTGGTGCAGCTGATGCTTACACATGGGGCTATCCATCTGTTAGCTTAATGCCAATTAAGAGTGTTAATCTAGCATATAACCATGAGGAAGGAAGTTTACCTAGAAGAAAGGGTAAGTTTTCGTGTTACACTTTAACATGCCATCATTAGCCTGGCCTGCTTGGCCCAACCACTATGAAGCCAGCCCGATTAGCCTCCCTGCTCCTGATTGAGTCGGAGGACGAGGAGACTTGATTCCATTGGAGATGAGAAATTCTTAGCCTCGATCTGCTTTATCATAAAAATATCCCAATTCTCCGAAACTAAGGCTCCATTTGAAGGAGGCCAAAAAGCACTTTCTGTCCCTCTAAAAACATTTTTGGATGAAAAATGATGTTTCGTAAAAATTTCGAAAAGTTGTTTTAGCTTTTTCAGAAAGCTAAAAACAACTTTTTGGAAGAAGCTCCATTTTGGAGCTTTCCGAAAAATCTGTTTTGAGCTTTGTCGGAAAGTTATTCTTTTGACCAACATACCCATAATAAAATATAACAATTATATTTTTTATCCCTTTATAAACTTAAAATCTGCTGGAGCCCTAACAAAGAACCCTAGCTGTAGATTAGACTCTCTTCCATGCAAGAAAAGGTATTCTTATTTCCTATTATTATTTTATACCTTTATTATTGTATTATACTATAAATATAATATTATATTACATTATATCATAATACATTAATATGTT
>JAOXJJ010000819.1:8388068-8399926 GCA_025769935.1 Phoenix roebelenii
TCTTCTTAATCATGATTTAAAAATGATTTAATAAGAATTTAATCCTGATCTATCTATAAATGGTTTTAAAATACGTTTATGCGATGAACGGGATATGCACATGTCTTTCCGCTGTATATCTGAAAATTTTTGAATTTTCAGAGGCATGTGCTAGACCACTAACATATATAACTATATAAAGTTTCTAGTAAAGTAAAACTATTATTATTAAGTAGAGGTGTTTTTGACACACCCAGACACATGGACTAAAAATATATTGCTTTCGCTTGGGACACTATAATATGCATCCAGCTACTAAAAGATGTAGTTGTATCTCAGAAGATTCAAAATGGATTATTATTTGGAGATATTTTCAATCAACTAAAATTTTATTTATTCATAGAATTCAATTTTTCAGAAATATAGTTAACTTATATAATTAACAGGATTTTTCTTAAGATTCTGTAAAACATCTATGTTCAAGAGTATTAAAATATAAATGCCCATTGTTAACAACTAGATTTCATTCATATCTAAAGAGAAACTAACTTCTTTTATTTATTTTAAAAAGAATAGCTCATTTCTGTGTAGGGAGAAAATAATCGACTATTTCTCTTTCTAATGGGATATAACCAAGGTTCGTCATCTTGGTATCAGACCCCATAATGGTACCATCCTTTTACAGTGTCGGTATGTGGAACGATATAAGATGGCGAGGCATACCGAGTATCGGTACAATACGAGATGCGTACCAGTTTAGTACTCGTATGGTACAGTACCGACCAGAACAACAAACCTTGGATATGACAATCAATTATATCTTGCTTATAGCATGACAGATTTCTGAAATTTTTATTCTTATGATGTATCTGTCAGTCTTGTAGTATGACTGCTAAAATGACACATCAGCATGATATAGCCACGGAGTGCAAAGGCACCATTATGAGAAAACAAAAGAAAATAGATTTAGAAGTAGTGAATTCTGTATTTCGGCTGGAGGCAGTCTCAACAGCAAATCAAAAGAATTGAATGTTCATTATCCACAGATTTGTGAGATAACAAATTTGTTAGAGAGTTATACTATGGGCTCGTTTGGTTCGCGGGAAGCATTTTTTCTCCTAGGAATATGATTTCTGGGAAGAAGATTTCTAGAAAGAGAATGCCTGGGAATGTACTTTTGGCATGTTTGATTAAACATGGGAAAGTGACAGCTTTTCAGAGTGCTTATGTTTGGTTGACCATCCACTTTTCTGGGAAAGTTATGTGTAATTCCTATTATACCCTTAATAAAAATCAGGTCTTTCATGCCTCTTTAATGCTGAAGGGCCTTTTTGGAAAAAAATAAAGATTGAGTGATTTCCGCCTCATGGGAAAGTAACTTTTTCATGTTTCTCATGAGAAAGACTTTTCCATGAAATATGAAATATGAGAAAGACTTTTTTTGGCGTACCAAGTGTCGGTATGCCACTCGTACTAGATACCAATACCAAACTGATACAGTATGCTCTGTATCATCTAGTTCGAACCAATACGGCATACCATATTGCAATCAATAGATCTAACAAGTATTAGAATCTAAGGAAGCCATCAAAACAATGGAGATATAGGATTGGAACTGCCGCATGGGTTTAAGATGCTCCAATGGTTGCTTTAACCTTGGCAACAACCGCTGCATGCATAGCCTTCTAGGTATGGAACGACTCACTAGCCTTTGTGGATGATTCGAGGATTCTCCTTACATGGGTCCGACGGACGCACTGCCAAGCCTCCAATGCAAGCATACAATCGGCAACCATCCATGGACCCACCGCCTCTAGCCCCATCTAGCCAAGATTGCCGGAAACGCCTTCACGGCCACATAATTGCTCAAACCTAGGTGAAGGTGGGCATGTGTTTAGTCCCATATCAGTTATGCTCTGGGTGAATTTTGGATACTTATACAGGATCAAGAAACACAAATAATATCTTCTGACTAGCCTTTATGGGTGAGATCCGAGATTGTTACAAATAATATCAAAGCGGACTCAGCCCATGGTTTATGTGGATTAGGAAATACTACAATACGGGCTCATTGAGGCTAACTACGGGCCGATCATGGTGCTTGTGATTAGATTTGAATGGATTTGGACCCTTAGCTTAATGAGGATGTCAGGGTTTAAACGGGAAGAGTATGTGAGGACCTGTGCCAGCGTGTGTTTAGTCCCACATCAGTTATTTGCTGGATAGATCTTGGGCACTTAGGAATCTAAATAATACATGGGTTGTTACAGCAATACTTGTATTGAGGAGAGGGGGGTGCAATCATATGTTTTTCAACAATACATACTCTATCTCAAGATTAGTAGCATGATCATGGTTGTCGCTATTCATAGGCACAATTTGATAAATATGTGATAGGAATATCTGCTAAACACTGTTCATTAGTTGCCTCTAGCTACACCAGAATAATATATGAGCTAAATTAGATGTATTAAGTAAATAATTGAATTGAAGGGGATTTCGATCCACGGAAATTTCAGCAATTTTGGCTTTGAATACCATGTTAACAAAGTGCATGAATTCAAAAGTTTTAAATAGTTAAAAAATGATCAACAACACATATCATGCTTAACACCTCCTAAACTTTCTTTCCCACCAAACTTCCCTTATCATCTTTCACAAAGTTTGCCATACAATATTGTAAGCATCTTCTCTTCAACCAACAACAACACTTCTTGCAGTCCTCTTTTTATTGCCTTTAACACCAACTAGCCAAGGCAGCCATAGCTTGCTATGAAGCCATGCAGCAAATGCTTGCCAACCCAATTGACCTTACTCATGTCCAATCTAATATAAATTATTGACTAATTCTCTATCAGCGTAAGCTTTTGAAGCCAACCTGTCGGTTAACAGCATTACTTTAGCCATGTTGACACCTCCTCCTTTGAGTTCTTTAAACCCACTCTTGGTTGTAGCCATGGAGGGTGTGAAACCCACCGGGCCAGCCAAATTTTGGCCCAAACAAAAACTAACGATCATCTATGCACGTAAGAGCTGGGAAAAGACTTCTGATAGGAGTCTTCTTTCTCCCAAGTTTATTGGATAGAATCCAACTCTGGATTAGATTCTGATCGCGACCGAGCTCTATTTAGAGCTCCTCCCATCTTTCTCCACCCCTTACTAGAGATCCAAGCCTGAACGGAGCTTTAATCGGAGTATTTCCCTAGTTTTCTCTCCAAAGCTTGGTTATCATCTTGCCGCCGCCGCTACCATTCACCATCGGAAACCAAGTAAGGACTGAGCTAGCTTCGATTTACCTCTCTCTCTCTCTCTCGGGGATCCTTTGGAAGCTCAGTGTCAGCCGATGATCACCGAATTTTGGCCAAGAAGAACAAATGCTCTATTTTTTCTTGCTTTTCTTTGAATTTTTTCGATTTCATTTCTTCTTCCGGCAGGTTCCGCTACAACCCTTAGTTCCTCCACAACGGCTTGTAGCCTTGGCCAGAGTTCCAATCGTCGGGATGCCTTGATTTCGTAATTTAAGGGGATAAAACCACTATCTTTGATGATTCAGGTGCTGCCGGCCGACAGTTACTGCTAGTGCCTGTTGGCCGACCGTGGGTCCCCTGACCTCGGGCACCACTTGCAGCCATCCCCTTCTCTTCCTCTTCCTTGCTTAGAGAGAAGCTTGTTCTCTCTTCTCCATCTTTTCTCTCTTTTGATTCTCTCTCTACTGGACTCTCTCTACTCTCTTTGGAGATGTCAGGTCTAGCATGGTACCTCTCTTCATTATTTTGGATCCACTTTAGTGAAGAGTCCTAATCCATATTCGGCGGGTGGCATGCCAATCCCACTTTGGCTTTTTCCAAATATTGTTAGATTTGATAACCCCTCGATCTCTATCGAGCCATCGATACCCTAGTTCGAATATGATCAAATGAGTTTTACCTTGATTAGACCAATTGGGGTGTCCGACACTCCCGCTTGGTTAGCTCTATGAGAGTATTGGAATTAAGGTTTCTATTTTTGGAATGATCATAATAAATTTTGATGAAAATATAATTTTTAAATTCCGCAATCTTAGAATATTTTTTTTGAAATTGATTGGACTTATACTTTGAATTTACTTGTAGAGTAAGTAATATTTCACTTTTTCTAAATTTATCGGCAATCATTAAATTATTATATTCATGACTTTCGAGTGGTATTATTCATGATGCATAAATTTGATAGATAGTATATTATTACTGAATATGTTATTTTGGAATATTATGATCATATGTAATCTTATTATGGATATAATTGATTGATTTTGATACTTCATGATTTTAGAACTAAAATATAAAACCTAGAACCATTTGAATTTCGACTTGGCTATGTTGAGGACCCCGCCAATGGAGGAATACATTGGCATATGATTTGTCCTGGAGATTATGTCCAAGATGATAAGTGATAAATCACAAGCAGATGCGCGATTCTAAAGAACTTTGCTGCAAGATGATGCGCAGCTCATCACAAAAAGATTAGCCGGTGTTATGACCTTGTCATGGGGAATATGTGGTTATGCTCAAGATTGATAAGATGAATTAAATATTTGAAAGAATTTAAATCCATGAATAGAAATTTAATATTATAAGAAAGATTTGATTCATATATTAATATTGCATATATACTTAATTTTTGCAAATTATTATCTATTTGATTGCCTGATTTGTTTAGCTAAAGTGATCATTTCTTGTTAGGCTATCTAGCTCATTATACGATTTTTTTTTTTTTACAGATTTAGAGAGCTAGCCTAATCGGAGTTTTCAATATGAAAGAGCGATTAGCAGAACTTAAGCATAGATTATTTTAAATTAGAGTTTATTTAAATTGATGTACTATCCTATAATATTGTTAAAATCGCGAGAATAGAGGGCAAATTTGCCATTGGTTCTTCCAGGATCCAGAGGTTGGCATTGGTTGAGAGTCCGTACAAACGGAAGTCATGACATGGTTGTTTTTTATACGCGACCTAAGCGAAAAGAATGTACGAATGTTGTGATGTCTTGTAAGATTTAAAGCAGCAACATAAGAGGCCTAAATATTTGTCTTTTAACCTAATCCTAATTTGACCTAAATCAAACCCAACCCAACCCATTGCTGCCCCTAGTTGAGTGTACTCTCTTGTTACACACGAACAAGATTTAAATTTATTTTTCATCATTTTTATTGCATTTAATTTTTGCAGGCAAAGTTTTAGGAAGGGATTCAAGCGTTTGCTGAAGGCAGTCAAATGTTTTCTAATATTCAAGATGAAAAATAAGGTGGAAAAAAAAAGGTGGGAGATTGAATTTGTCAGTGCATCACTAGAGATTGATTAATAATTTCATTTTAGTCATTTATGATGGAGTTACCCTGAGTTTCTTTGACTTGGTACTTTGTACTATTTTATTAGTCTACTTTGAGAAAGGAAAAAAAGGGGAAAAATGAGGATGCTGTATGTTTTGTTTCAGGTTAAAGATTTACAATTCAGTTTAGCATCTTTTTCTCCTATACCCCTCTTTAACTATAAAAAATGGCTACATGACTCACCATATAAATTAATATAAGGTGAACCAATTGGAAGGAACCCACTTCTTTTTAGAACCCTTGGGTTGTACCAGTCTTACTTGTGCAGCAAGACTGTTTTCATATTTCAAACCTTTGCACTCTAAGTTCAATAGAGCAGCCTTACAATTGCACATAGACTCCCACGCATTCCATATACTTCTGATTGCATTATAATAGAAAGAATCCCTTTATATAATTTATTTTGCAGTAAAACAAGGCCAAGCTTGAGGTCTTCCCAAGTCTCAAATCACCAACCTTGCCTCAGAAACCGGAGGGAGTGCCACTTGACAAATATGTAGTTCCTAAGTCAAGTTGGTACAGTGAGACAGCATGGAATTAACAGTAGGACAAAGGGGCGTTTGTCTGGACAAAGGATGTACGCAGTGCGGGCTGAAGGTTTTATTGCACAATCTGCACCCGTGCAACTTCTATTTATTTCACTTCAGAATAGATCAAGTCAAATTACTGGCTAAGAAGCCATCTTGAGTTAAGCATGCTTAATTTTTGGAAGAAATGCAAACAATACAACAATTAATCCTAAAAAATGCTTATATGACAAGGCCCCAGTGATATAGCCATCAAGATTAACAAAAATATAGCGATATGAACTTGTTTGAATAATATACACATATACTGATACCTGAGAATTCTTTAAAGCATTGTATGGAGCTGTCCCACCTGATTACAGCAATGGTTATATTCAGACCGCTTATTGAAAGAACACTTAGCGAGAGGCTTGACTTACATTGACACATAAATTTGCCATATTCTGAAAGGCTCAACTTACAAATCTGTGACAATAATAATCTATGATTTTATCTCACTTCTCAACCTTGTGGTAACTATTGATCGCTGCAATACTCAGTAAAGCAGAGAGTAGTAATATTTCAGCAAAACCTCAATGCCTTCTCAAGTTCCTTCTCATCAGCACAATTGTAACCCAACAGATAGGCCCGTGCTGTCAAAAAAAAAAACAAAAGAAAAAACAAAACAAGAATAAGCACAGATTGTTAAATTTTTAATAAGAAAAAAAAGAAAAGTTTTGTGCTTTATGTTGCAGCAAAACACTATGCAGCTCAACTGTACATAAAAGAACAAAAAAGGAGAGTTGAGCTAGTACCAAAACGTCCAGACCCCATAAAAGGCTCTGCTTCATCTGTGATAACACCTAGTTGTTCCTCCTGAAATTAGAAGAAACTGAAGGTCAGCAAAGAGTAATCATATGAGAAGATGGAGTTTAGAGAGAAAGAAAGCTAACAAGCCTTGACCCAGCTACATGTGTTTGGCATCATAGACTCTTCGCTTTCACACATATCATGTACCCTATCATCTGGAACAACCAGCATTATACAAGCCGTTCACATAACTTCCAGCTATGTCATCCTAGCTCCACTAACCCTTTTCTAGACCCTCAGAAAGCAGTCCTCAATATAAGATGTCCTCAATTTTTTTCCTCCATTTGCTCATACCATCTCAGTCATTTCCCACCACTTCCTCCTGAATTGGTGCAATAGCTAATTTAAGTCATTTCAAACTCTATCCTCGTTAAAGGTCCAAGTGAAAATGACCAAGAGATAAGAGTAATAAAAATAAAGAAAATAGATGGGTGTTTCATCTCCACCAAGATTGCTTTGAGTATTGATGACTTGGGAAAACCGAGAGTCAATCATTGAAGAGGGAGGTGTTTTAACATTTTTTGGTGTTTCTTGATAAAGCATAGCATTTTGTCATTTCACTATAATGCTGTCAAATTCCAGCAAAATGGTAGAAGTGTTAGCAATGACTGCTTAACAAGGAGCAGAATTTGCAGAATGTCTCACTGGGCTTGGTGATATAAGCAACTTCATAATTACCAGTGGCAACTCCATTGCAGTATGGTTAACCCACAGTGGAGAACGAAAAGAGGTAACCAGTGTTTCAAAATGCCGCATACTGCCACATAGATGCCTGCATATGCATATGTCCCTTGACCACACTACATTGTCTAAATGTGGTTATTATATGTATGGAAAGAAAAGGTGGTCCACTTAGTTTGTGGGGCCACATATGTGGTTGGCTTAACATAATACAGCTGCATATATGAATCCACTTAGCATTCTGGAGCTACATATACAGCCCACTATTATATGGACCCATATATGTGAAGCAGGTTTAAGCTGATAGCATGCCTAATGTAGGTAATAATGTTAAATTGTTGAACATGTTATACTTATTGCTATTGGGTAATAGATACTGAGCAATAAGCAATTATTGTTAGTGGTTCCTATTATTAGTATTGTTATTATCCATTCAAAAAAATATATTTATATCATTATTGCTGTTCCTATTGTATTTACTGTATTATACTTACTTTAAATAGTTAAAATAGTAACTTTAAGACGCTGGAGACAACATTTCCAGGACATGCACCCTTTAACAGTAACTAGGATTGTGAGACTGAGGATTTTGGGCTAATAATTCCTTCCCTTTCTTTAACTTCAAATGACAGCACTTCATAGCCATTGACTTCTTTGGTGACAAAATTAGGCAGATGCAAAACCCTAGATTTGGATCAACTAATATGCATCTTGCAATATACACTCTCAAAAAGGTGTGGACCAACCTAGTGAAAAATCATTTCTAAAAGAATAAGTTCAATGAGGATAGCGGTTCAATTCCTCTAAGACCTAATAACAGCAACCTGTCCAAAACAAGAATATTGAATTGGTTTGTTGGCTCAAACATATATGATAACACAAGTTCTCATATTTGATTAATATTAAAATAACTAAAGATGGAATCATGAGACATGGTCACATGCAGTTTTAGACTCATCTGACAAACAGGTTGTAAAGCAATTTAGGTCCTGAAACATAGACCTCACTCAACAGCAATAGGATGATGCAGATTTAGTGTGTTGGTGACAAAATGATATCATGCCACTGTTAAAGATGACACATGGGACAACTTCCTCCTCCAGATGTGCACACATACACATGCACATTAGTTCATCACTTTGAGTAAATAAATTTTCAAGATTCATGTCAGATATAAACCCTTAAAACTCATGTACAAAGGTCATGTTGGTAAATATTTAGATGTCTTAACCTTCATGATACTTGAAGAGGAAGGTCTGATTCAAAAAGTGGAGGTACCGTCCAGAGGTTTATTAAGTCATGTTCCAAAAACATTTTCCCTTGTGTAAAAGCATAAACTAGGAAGATTATTGAAATACAACTTTTAGAGATATTGTATTTAGTACATAAAAAGAGTAAAAGGATGAGAAAATCCTTTTATACTTTCTTTAAAATCTAACTCCTGTTCTGAGTACGCCATGTATTGAAGACCTATATTAGTTATACGTTGGGTGAGAAAGTCTAAAGTCATTATATACTGTGCTTAAAGTATATGTCGCCATCCTCAATGCAGATCTGATTTTTGTAACCTAAATATTGGTTTTTGCTTACCTGTCATTCATCAGGACTAAAACTTCAGCAGAAGTGTGCGACGTTTTTTTCCTCCACATCACATCATCTACTAAATAAACAAGATGGAAAGAAAGTGGAAAAAAGATGATACAGAAGGATGATACATTCACAACTTACAATGTCCAATGGATCTGATTCCTCATCGGGAGAGAGCCATCTATCAAAACAGTGACCAGAGATGGTGCAGACCAAAAGCCCACTAGATTGATCGAGGACAACTTCCCTGCAACTATCATCACAAACTGCAGATGCAACAACAAAAAAAACCTAATTCAGCCATGGAGCTCGTGCTTTAATAATGTCACAGAAGGGAATGTCCTACCATGCACACCACCAGTCTTCTCACAGATAAAAACATCTCCGATTTGGGAGTATGAGCATGTGTTTCCTGAACAAACATGACCAGTCACCACCTCATCAGTTAAGCCTCTGCTGCTTTTCCAAATAGACACTTGATCCGCTACTGTTCTATCAAGTATTACTCGATCATCATTGACCTTCACAATTTTAAGGTACCTGTTAGTTCTTCTAACAAAGTCCAGCCTCCATGATGGGAAGGCAGTCTCTACAACTGGACCAACCCAGTTGAAGAGAGGTACAAAACCGTCAACTAATATTTTTAATCACAAGCAAAATAAAAAGAAGATCTCCAAAACATAAACCACATATAAGTGTTTTTTACTTGTGACGGAAGAGGTGCTTGACTTCTCTTTGCTGCCTGCATTTGTATATAGTACTCCTTAAACTCTGTTGGAGTGTTTCTCACAAATTCAACCATATCTTCTTTGTCACGCTGGCCCAAAAGGAGGAGGTAAAAAAAGCTTGCAGTGCTGTATAATGAAAACAGTGGTTTATATAATAAAAACAGAAAACATATGTTTCAATAGTTCCTCTATCAATATTTTCCACAATGGACTTAGCCATTCACTAGACTGTGTAATATAACTGAATATATTTGACCACAGAATCCTCTATGCACATCATAAAAAAAATAGAAAAAGCTCATAAGTCGCTTATATTCCTTTTAGAGACGATGCGGAATTTTAACGATTACAAGTGTGGGAATCACACTTTAAAAAACAAATGTATACAGAGTATTCCTCCGCATAAGCATAGTTGAATTTGATGAGAATATGATATTTTAGGTGAATAAAAAAAAGGGAGTAAAAAGAGTTAACTGCCTTTTAGTGCAACCAATGGAAGTGCCCACTTGACTTAGTACCCCTAGTTCCATCACATCATTAGGTAAGACATTACTTGTAGTATGGCAGGAACTTTAACTTATAGTTTTAAGTTGAAAAGATAGAGAACCTACTTAACTTATAGTGCCTAAAATTAATATGGTCTAAAGAAAAAAATGAAGTCAATTGATTGATTATTTAAATACAATATAGTTTTAAAGGTCTTTAGATGCTTGACTATGATATCCATGGGACATCCTGAATTTGGGCCAAGAACATACTTAACACAGATTGTTGAAGGGAACAGTCCGATACAAGCATATATCCCACTGGATAATCCTAGACTGGTGGATTTTAACTTGTGTCTGACAATTTTGCAAAAGGGAGGTTTTCCTCTAGGAATAAGTAGAGAACAAAAAAAGATAGATTTCACCCTTGCCTTCTTCGCTCTGCCCTCTTTCTACAAACAAAAGTGGGTTAGAGTCGTTTCTTTAAGCAAAAGCAAGGATGATGTCCCACGTCTCATGCTCTGCCTAATCCATGAATGCAGTCGATCTTCTATGGTTGTATCCTCCCTGATCCCTTGCTTTATCCAATCTCAATCACCTCCTACTGTTGTGTTACTGATCCCAACCTCCAAGTCCTTACCTTCCAGTTATCCCAAACTCCAAATCACTACAGAATTTTAAAAAGGTTTTTTGTTGTTCTCTCATTGGTTATTTGCCCTTCATACTTACTCTCTTTATTTCTTTCTCGCAAAAGAAAGTTAAACCTCAAAAGAGACCTTAAATATATTCCCACTTGATAAGGGAAAAATTGCAGTTTGAGCATATGACCATGTGGAATCAAGCATCCTGCGAATCATAGTTTACACATACTTTCCAACTTGAACTTGATCTTTGCACCTTGAATTAAAGAAACCAATTAAGATGCCATGAGCATTTGATGAAAGTTATCTTTGATGACTATGTATTAAATTGTTGTACTTTGGAAGCTATTTTAGTAAAATAGTGTTTTGAAATAAAATATTTTTGAGTTTTTAGATACATAATTTTCAAAATAGCTTACATGCTCTAATAGCAAGGAGAATGGTTTTCAAGCAGTCATGGATTAAAGCCCCGTTTAGTCAAAACTTTTGGAGGGCCAGAAAGCACTTTTGGATGATATAATAATGGTGTTTCGTAAAACATTATGAAGCTGTTTTGGCTTTGCCAGAAAGCTGAAAAGGTTGACTTGGAAAAAGCTCTATTTTGGAGCTTCTCCCCAAAAGTGCTTTCGGACTAATGTCGAAAAGTTGTTTTGATTTTAATATTTTTTTAATGACCAAAATGCCCACAAAAAATCTTATGATTACATCTTATATCATATCATATCATAATATATTATTATACTATAAATATAATATAATATAATATAACATAATAATAAATTAATAATATATTATGTTATATTATATTATATTGTTACATTATAATAGTATAATATATTATATTATTGTAGTAATACATAATTATAATATAATATATTCTTATATTTTATTATGAGCATAACATAACATATTATTACAATCATAATTTTATATTATTATTATTATAATAATAGTTATATTATGATAATATAAGATATTATTAATATGATATATGATTAATAATATAAAAGA
>JAOXJJ010000819.1:8414409-8436392 GCA_025769935.1 Phoenix roebelenii
ACAACAAGTCTCTATTGTCCTTGCAATTCTAAGTTCATACAATAATACTTGTTCAAATTTTGAGTTAAACATTAGAATTCCCTTACTAATGAAGTTTGTGGGTAACTTCTCTGCAAACCCTCACGAGACAACACTCGTCCACTAGGATAACTTAGGGGCTTAACGGCTTGTTGCACGTGCTAATGCACTCTTATCATTTTTGCACTAAATTGCTAGAGACTAGCAATAAGCTAGTTGGGGGGTGTGATGAGATCACAAAAGTGCAATCATCGTACCACCTTAATTAGTATTATAGTTAATTTTTAATGATAAAATAAATGAATTAACATTGTATTTATGTTTGAGTGCAAGAAATCCGAAAGACCCAATAACATAGGGTTTGAGTCCAATGCCCGACAGCCCGAGCTCAACAAATTTTCCAACTACCATGCAAGCATGAAATCCTGCGCCATCCATCAGGTCACCTACCAAATTAGTCCCGCATCAAGGCCCCACGATCATTTCCTTCTCGGCCATCTGCCCAGCCAATCATCAATATCCCAAATAAGTCCACTCCGTCCGCATCGTCAACGAGTCCTCCTAGCATCCCACAGATCACACCATCATCACAGCCGTCCATCTCGTGATCGAATCAAGCTACCACACATGTGAAGCATCCGCTCGTCCCAGTTTCATTCCATATCAACCCATCTCCCTCAAATCTCCAGCTTCATCCGTGCAGGGGAGAAGGAATGATCCCAAGCGTCCGTTCGAACTCATTCACCCGTGAAGCATCCGCATCTCATCCCGCATCCCCCATCCACCAGATCCACGGCATCTTCCATTCCGCTTTCATCCCGAAATCCCAGCGGCCAGCTCCTCCTACCTGTGATCCCGCCTCACAGAGCGCCCACGCTTCATTCAAGCCTCCCCGTCCGCCTCTTCCACGAGTCCCAGCAGCACCCGTCAACAAGCATCAAGCCGCCATCTCAGCCAGCAACGCCCGCGTTCTTCACGCGGTGAACCTCCCAGCATCCGCGCCGTCCACGGATCACGCTCGTGATCGGCTCCTCCGCGATTCCTCCCAGCTCCAGCCATGATCCAAGCAGCGGATTCCAGCTTCCTTCCTAAGTCGAATCCACGTCCATCCCATGCGAAAACAGGGAGAAAATCCGGCTCCTTCCGTGATCCAAACAACCCGGACGATCGCCTCCTCCTAGCGATCCCGCATCCGGCGCCTCCTCCTCCAGCAATGGTTTCGGGATCCACGCTCTCTCAGTGATCCCGTGACCAGCCGTGAATCACCCTGCACCCGAGCTCCATGGATAGTGCCTCCAAGCCTACCCTTCCGGAATCCCAAGCATCCTCGGCCTATAAATAGGAGGGTGGCCGGCGGAAGAGGGGCGGAGGAGGAGAGGCCCTCGGTGGGGGGTGGTGGCCGGCGAAACAAGGGAGGAAGGAGCTTGGCTGGTGGGAGCCGGCGGGTCCAAGGGGGTCGGCTGGTTTTTGATCCAAAGAAGAGGGGAGGCCATGTTTTTCGAGAAGAAGGAAGAGAAAAAAAAAGAAAAAAAATGTTATTTTAATTTTTTTTTTGTTTAGGTGTTCAACCGAGTTACTTGTTCCATTTTTTTATATTTTTTTCTTTCTTACTCTTGTAAGCACTTGTCCTTTTATGCAATCCATACATTTATCTTTTATGCAATCTATGTTTTAAGTTTCAGTTTAATTTCTGCAATTCATTTTATGCATTTTGGAATTCTTAGTTTTAAGATAACTTTGAAATTTTTCTTCGCTATTCGATCTGCAGTTTTCATTTATATTATGTCTTCAGGAATCGACCCCTACTCTGCATTAGAATTCAATTGCAAGTTTTCTTTCTTCCCTTTGTTTATTTTCAAATAGAAAATATTCAACATACCCGATGTAATGTTTTTCTTTTATCATTCAAAAATTAATTTCAAATTCGAGTGAACGTTCTAATTTTTATGCAACTCCAATTGCCTCCCTGTGGATCGACCTCTTACAACCGCTATTCTTCGAGTAGGAAAGATAAGAGTAAAATCAAATTAAACTTTGTTTGTCGGTTCTAACAACGATCTGTTTAGCATATTTTTAGTTAGACAGAAAACGGACGAACAATCAGCGGCCCTCATCCTAATAAGCTCACCGAAGTGCCAAGCCACGAAGGAGGCAACCCAATCTATAGCTCTATTTGCCTTCTGAAAAATGTGTGCTGCCTGGAAGGACTCTATCTCCTTGACCAGTTTACGAGTCTCAATAATTAATGGGTTGCCATCTTCGAACGGTCCACTCCCTGTATCTAATCAATCATCGTGGAGGAATCCTCCACAAGCTGTGCCCACTCCGCTCTAAGCACTCTCCTCACATGGGAGATGCACTCCCAAGCTGCCCGAAGCTCTGCCTCAATGGTGGTCAGGCCAGAGATGCTCTGACCCCACCATTACCAGCATGCCATGATAGTCTCTGATCACGAATCCCACTTCTCTATGCACTCCATCTGCTGACATATCGTCATCGAAATTAACTTTGAGATAACTAAGGGGTAGGGGTACCCATGAAAAAAGGGCAAATCTAGGCGCTTTGATAGTAAAATAGGTATCCCAGATATCCCTGGCCATCCTAAAGGATCTCAAAGTGGTAGCCGTAGTGATCTCCACAGCATGATAAAAGGCCCTATCCACCATTGACCTCAGCATCGATCTGCTGCCCTCAAAGACACGGGCATTCCTCTCCAACCAAATATGATAGGCCAGGTATGCCCTCATGACCCCCTACTCGACATAGCTCGGTCTCCTCATAGATTCCCTCAAATGGTGTAGAAGGTCCTCTGCTGACTCCAAAACCTGTAGGGGAGAAGAGGAGCACTCCAAAATCTGCACCGCCTTGAGGCACCTAAGGATAACATGGGTGATGGACTCCTCAGTGTCCGGGTAGATATCACAAAATGGAGTGGTCTGAACATCTCGTTTGGCTAATATCCTTCTGGTCAGTAGGCAGCTCCATGCCACCTTCCATATGAACTGTGCCACTCGCATATGGATCCGCATCCACCAAATCCAACCTTCAAAGATCTGTCAAGCTGACTCCCTACTGATCAGCACATGGAGGTCCCTGGCACGCTCCCTAAATCGCCCTATCGGCCTCCATACCAATCTGTCTGACTCCCCCCGGGATGGAACTAGAGTGGCCAGGATCCGCTCCGCAAAGACTCTCTGAATGCCTCTTGAACCAGTCCCTCCCTCCATTTACCCCCATAAGGAAGAAGCAGGTCACTGACCCTAAGATTACCTAACCTGGTCATGTCCACCATGGTCGGCCATCTGCTCATCGGCATCTCCGTCACCCACCTATCCTCAAGAATATCAACAAACCCACCCATCGCCAATGGCCAATCTGATCTCCGGGAACACTAGTGGGTTTCTAGCATGCATCTTCCTCCAAACCTGTGAACTGTGACGTCGGAGCCGTGTGCTCATCATCTTCGGAATGACTCCATACTTGGCCCTCAGCAGTAAGGACTATATATTATCTAGCTCCAACAAAAATCTGTCAACATGTCTCGCAGCAAGAGCCTCCCTCATTGCAACTAAGGATGGCACCCCCAGACCGTCCATCTTGATCGGTTGGCGCAGAACCTTCCAAGATATCAAATAGATGCCTCCGCTGCCATCCCACCTACCCCAAATAAAGTTTCTGAAAATTTGCTCAAGTGACCTCAGAGGTGCCACTGGAAGTATGCATGGAGAGCCTTTATTTTCTCTTCGATTCTCCTAGTCTCTCTTTAGGTAGAAGTTCTCCCTCTCATGGCATCTGAGGTCAAGGGAGAACTGAAAAGTTATAGTTAGGAATTAAAGGGAAAAGCCTTGGAACTGAAAATATACAGCACAACCATTTTTGTGAAGAGAATTAAATTGACGTTAAAATTTACGGCGCGGCAGCGGTGAAGCTACAGGGTGGGCCTCGGATGGCCGACGACCACGACTCCGGCCAGGGAAAGAGGGAGGCCACCGAGAAGAATGTTGCTTGTCAAGACAAAACATGCCATATGGCATACATGAATAGTGCTGGCTTTCTGGGGTGGCAACGGATCGGTTGGTGCTATTACCTAGGAAGTCTACCAATGAGGGAAGGGGAAAGCATAATGCAGACCCGCTTGGCACATCAGCTAGTGAAGCCTCTGTCCCAGTAATAGTGGGCTCGGGAGCATGCCATTTGGCACATCAGTCAGTGTTGTGAACCTGTAAAGGGGGGCCATGTTCAGCTCCTTATGCACTTGATGTCGGCTGTGAGGAGGCCTGAGATGCGAGTGGAGGGAGGCATTGAGGGTCAGGAGACTCATGATGGGGGTAGCTCTGTGGCTCAGAGTTGCGCCAAGCCTGTTGTGATTTATGAAGATATTGAACTAAAATTGTAGAGGGGCGGCAAAACCCTCCTTCAACTCTTCTTTTAGAAGATTAGTTCAAGTTAATAACCCAGATATTTGTTTTTTGTGTGAGACTCGCTTGTCCAAACATAGTCTCTAATGGGTCCAGCATCACTTCCGTGCTACCTGGGAATCGTTTACGGGAGTCAAGGGGGCTATCAGGAGGAATTTTGCTCTTATGGAAGCATGGAGTGGCGATGGTGGATGTGTTTCGCAACTGCCCTCAACAAACAATTATGGTAATTTCTGAACCTAATGTTGCCCCGTGGATTTTTTGTGGTGTGTATGCTTGTACTGACTATAGGTCAAGGAGGATACTATGGGAGGAGGCTTCTGCTATAGTTTCCCAGGGGGCCCCTATCTTGTTGGCCGGTGACTTCAACTGCATTGTGGGGCCGACTGAGAAGAGAGGGGGCATGGCTTACACTGATATAGTGGAGGGGAGGGAGTTTAGGAAGTTTTTATCTAGGAATGGTTTAGTAGACCTTGGCTTCACTGGTACGCAATTCACATGGTGCAATAACAGGGACGACCATGCTAGAGTGTGGGAGAGGATTGATAAGGCCATAACCTCGCCGTGCTGGATGCAGTGTTTTTTGGCCTTCCATGTTCGCCACCTTGCCCGAATTGCTTCCGACCACTGTCTGCTTCTGATATCTATGGTCGACCAGTCTCCCTACCGCCCACCGTTTTGATTTGAGCATCTGTGGTTGGAGTACCCCAGCTCTTGGGAGATCGTGAGGTGGGCTTGGGCCATGCCGGTGCATGGCGACGCTATACAGCAGGTCTCACGCAGGTTGGAGCTCACCCAGCGCAGACTTCGTCGTTGGAACCGTGAGGCTGTGGGAAACATTTTCAGTAGACTAGAGGAGGTCGAGGCCTCCATTGCAGAGTTGCAGGGCAAGTAATATAGAGTGGGAGGTTTACCGGAGGATGATATGCGCTCTCTTCGGCGTAGTCTAGATGAGCATCATGCACTTCTGAGGCAACAGGAGGCATTTTGGAAGCAAAAGTCCAGAGTTCAGTGGCTGCAGGGGGAGACAGGAATACTCGTTTCTTTCATAGGTCCACCATTATCAGGAGGCAGAGGAGCATGATTCGATCCCTATGGAATGGGGCGGGGTCACAGGTGGAGGAGAGTTCGATCAGACGCATCCTGTTTAATTTCTTTCGATCGAGGTGGACTGAGGAGGGAGGCTCGGATGGGGGGATGGCTTTTGTCGGCCGGAGGTTGTGGTGGGGACTTCGGAGAGCACAGCCTTGATCGCGTTGGTGACGGAGACGAAGATCAGGGAGGCTGTCTGGGTGTTGGGGGAGGATAAAGCCCCTAGGCCTGATGGTTTTCCCCCTTTCTTTTTCAGGAGATACTGAGGCATTATGGGGAGAGCAGTGGTAGAGGCGGTCCAGCTATTCTTCAGGTTAGCGAGCATGCCAGATGACTGGAAGATGACCTTTATCACTCTGATTCCAAAGCGGAGTGACGCAGCAGAGCTTAGCCACTTCTGACCCATCAGCCTCTGTACCACCCTTTACAAGGTGGTGGCGAAGGTTTTGGTGGGTAGGATGCAGCCCCTCCTTTCACGCTTGATCTATCCAGAGCAAGGGGCATTTGTTAGTGGCCGGAGTATCACTGACAATGTCATGCTAGCCCAGGAGATGATGTGGGACCTACAACGAGCTTCACGACGACAATGCTATGTGGTAGTGAAACCATACATGGAGAGAGCTTATGATAGAGTCCGATGGTGCTTCTTACGGAGGGCTTTGGTGAGCTTCGGCTTCCACAAGACTTGGATCTCTTGGATCATAGGGTGTGGGGGGGCCGTCTTTCTCCATCTTGATCAATGGTACGCTGTCGCCTTTCTTCCAGTCGTCTGTCGTGCTGTGCCAGGGTTGTCCTATGTTTCCGTACTTATTTATTATCTACGATGATGCTTTATCCCGTGCTCTACGATATGCTTGTGCGAGGCGAGCGCTAGAGGCCTACACTCCGGGCCCTCATGCCCAATTGATCACTCACCTTCTTTTTGTAGATGACTGCCTCCTGCTGGTCAGGGCCAGGCCTAGGGAGGCCAGGGTTCTTTGGAGAGTCTTGGAGGATTATTGCTTTACCTTAGGTCAGAGGATGAATCTTCAGAAATCGACCATTATTTTTAGCCTGAAGATCGAGGTGTGGGTGCGACAGGAGATCAGGGAGTTACTTGGCATGAGCGAGTAGAAGGGGCCGTGGACATACTTGGGAGTCCCTATCATCGGGAGGAGGTTGCGAGTCTCGAACTGCCAGGATATGGTGCACCGGGTGCAGCGGAGGTTAGAGGGTTGGAGAGCGGCCTCACTCTCCATGATGGGCAGGGTGGCTCTGGCTAGGTCTGTCCTTTGCTCCATGCCATTCTACCTGATGTCCAACACTGTGGTCCCCAAGATGGTGTTGGCGAGAATTGAGAGGTTTGCCCAGAGTTTCATTTGGGGGGCGCAGGGTGGCGGACGGAGGGGTGCACCTGGTGGATTGGGAGTCAGTCTATTGACCGACTAGGGTGGGGGGGCTGGGGGTCCAGTCTCTGCTGACTAAAAGGGAGGCACTGATTGCTCAGCACGCAGCCAGGATCATATTTGAGCTACAGTGTTTTTGGAGTCAGATGATGATCACCCGATATGGCTAGGTTGGGAGCGGCGCGGTCCTACTTGGGGGTCGGAGAGTATCGCTGATTTGGCATCAGATCTGCAAATATATGCCTATAGTCCTATCGAGATGCAGATGGCTGATTGGTGATGGCTAGAGAGTTGACGTGGTAGAGGATGCCTGAGTGGATGAGCTCCCGCTGAGGCTTTGGCCGACCTTAGACAATGTTGAGGTAGGGGAGGGTTCTGGGTGTCCAACCTCCTTCTTCCTAGTGGGGAGGGGTGGGCTATTGTCCAGATCAGACGATTGCTTGGTGAGCCTCTTGTGAAGTAGATTCGGGCGATCCCAGTTCCGATTCATCCATCCCTTGACGTCAAAGTTTGGAGCACGTCCTATAGATCTACAGTCAAAGTGGCCGATGTCTGTAATGTCTTTCAGGGAAGGGGCAGCTCACGGTGGACTGGATATGGCGGTTTGGGTTGCACCCCAAGGTGGTCTTATTCCTTTGGAAGGTCGCCTAGGGTCAACTACCGACGAGACTCCTGCTGTCAGAGAGGGGTATGGCCATTCCCCCACTATGCCCAGAGTGTTAAACTCTGGAGTCATTAGACCATGCCATCTTTCAGTGCCTGTGGGCGAGAAGAGTCTGGTGGCGAGCGAGGTTTCCCATGGAGATCTAGTGCCATGCAGCATCCTTTTGCAGATTCTTGGACGGCTGGCTAGTTCCTCGCAGTCGAGATCGGAGGCAGTGCGGACGACTTATACCACTTACCAGATCTGGCTTGCGAGAAATGCTTGTATGTTCCGGGAGAGGTGCCCCCCTTCGGGAAAGGTGGTGGAGAGGGCTCGTCTGCTGGCAGCGGAGGCCGTACAAGCGGTGCAGTCAGATAGACCTTTGATAGCTCGGGACATCTGGAGCTCCACCTCTGCTCGTAGAGCACCTCATATGGTGTTTTTCACCTGGAAGCCCCCACCCCCGAGTTTCCTTAAGGTCAATTTCAATGGTTGCGTCCTGTAGGGAGGTACGAGGGGAGGTGCATGCTTTGTGATCAGAGGTCTGAACTCCTGGGTGATTGTTGCTAGGGATTGCCAGCTGTTCGACATCTCATTACCCGGGGCGGAGCTGTGAGCGGCCTAGTTGGGTCGTGTTATCCGCGACATGTTTTGCAGGCAAGGGAGGTTCTCCTGGATGGGGATTCTATGACGATCATTGGTTGAATCCAGCAGGCCGCCGGGAGGGTCAGCGACTACCACCCGCTACTGAGGGATATCCGGGCTATGATTTGTGGTGGGATGGGTGTTCAGGCGCAGCATGTATTTTGGGAGGCCAATGGGGCGGCCGATTGGGTGGCATCGTTTGTCGCCAACTATTCAGGGGATCACTTTTGGATGGGCGAGGCGGAGCTGCCTCATACGCTCTAGGATGTACTGCTTTTTAATTTTTTTTTTTTTTTTTGTTATATCGGTACGTATTTTGCATTCGTTTTGGGAAAAAAAAAAAAACCGTGAATCACGAGCACGTGCCATAACCCAAACCCATGTTCCCAAGCCGCAAGAATCAGTACGAGTGACACCAGTTGGTCGCTGCGTCATTCCGTCATCTGTCGATCCACAATACACCAACCATCTCCCTCCTTTTCTTCCCCTGCTTCTTCCACTTCACACAAGCAAATCCTCATGTCTCTCCTCCCCACCCCTCCTAGCTCCGCTCTTACCACCCCCACCACCGCCGCCCCGGCCGCTGCCGCCGGCACCACCACTCGCCCCGCCGTCATTCTACCCGTTGAGCAGCTCCTCCTCATCTCCTTGCATATAACCATTTGCTTGCTTGCTTGTTTGCTAGCTTACTTGTCTCTGATGTCTGCCCAGCTGAGTTCCTGAGTGGTGATGGCATGTGACAGGGGCTGGGGAACAACACAGGGGACTACCAAGGCCTGGCCATGACGCTGAGGGAGAGGTACGGCATCTCCTCCGTGGTGGCCAGGGTCTCCCGCTTCGACTGGCTCCGCAACGCCGCCGGTCTCCTCGACCCCAACTACTGGAAGGGCACCCTCCGCCCCCGCCCCGTCCTCGACTGGTGCTACTACTGACTTATGCTGCTATCTCCATTAACTCTCATTATTTTTTTTTTTATGAAGTTTTTGCTTTCTCTCATCCATTCCCATCACCAGGTATCTGGAAAGAGTCCACGAGGCCGTCTCTGAGGCCAAGCAGCTCTCTCCACAAGGTGAAGGTATTCATTATTCTCCGATCATTAGTCTACAATAAACTGCTCGCTTACTTTTAACAAGCTTCAAAGTATCTGCAGCATTTTACATAATGCTTACCCCTTGTTGCAGAAAGTTCTCTTTTCGATTAGGTGGTTTCTTGGGTTTGGTTGTTCTTAGCTTATTTTTCTTTGCATGCTAGCATTTGATTATTGCATTTTGGAATCACAAGGGGTTAGAATTGTTGTAGGTGGGAGCTTATCATTGATAGGCCATTCGGCAGGGGGATGGCTCGCACGCGTCTACATGGAAGAATTCGGGCTGTCTCATATCTCTCTGCTGCTCACTCTCGGATCCCCTCACATGTATGATTTTGTTAGTGTATCATGTCTGCATATGCTTTTGCTTTTTGCTCATTGAGTCTTGAAGTATGAATTGTATCAAGTATCACTACAATTACCAGAAATTCACTATAGTTCTTGTCATTTATGTCCACTTTAATTTGCAAAAACATGGGGCAGCTTCTCGTGTGGTGTGACAGCTTTGGTTGTTGCTGTTTTTATGTTAATAATCATGATATCTTTGTTTTCCATCAAAATTGTAGTTTTACAATAGATATGAATGGCTAATATGCAGAGGATGTATAAAAACTATTCACTGCTTTGAATGATAACCATTACTCCAAGTTTCATTTGAGGACTCTAGCCTTTTTCCTTAACAGGTTTAAGCTATGGTATTTGCAGACTTTATTGAAGTAAAACCATATTGCACAATGATAGTCTAATCTGATTATGCGAATTTCTGATCAAGTATCAGCCTTATCCTTTGTCATCCTATCCTTCACATGTATGACTGATAACGAGTGATAATTCCTCTGGTTATTTCAGGCCACCTCCGAAGGGCTTGCCAGGGGTCATCGATCAAACCCGAGGCCTACTGGATTACGTTGAAATAAATTGTTCACCAGCTGTTTATACACCACAACTAAAATATGTATGTATTGCTGGAAGGTATTTCCACCATCTCCTTCATATGAATAACTGTTATTGTATGCTTTGCTGCAATTTCCATTTGTTCCTAGCATGTGTACCTCACAAATAGTACAAGGCAATGATGTTATACAGCATTTCAAGATAAGCTAATCAGTGTGAATTATCATGTGCATTGATTGCAAATTATGTTGAGGTTCACCCTGCGACTATACTACTTTGTGTATTTTTTTTTCTGTTCTTTGGATATTTCACTTCAGATAATACATAAGAGGCAACACCAAGCATGCCAAATCTTCTAGTATAGTTGTCTTTAAGATGGCGATATTAACTGAAGCAGGTTTAGGGTATTGTAGGTTCGTATAGAGTGCCCATTTGCTAATTTCTGCATCCCAAAATTATATATGCATTTTTCTTGTGTATGTAAAGATGTGGGAGATACAAGCAACTTAGTTTGCAGACAAGAATGTTTGTTTGATAAAGTAATACAAATAAATCAATCAGATTGACTAGACAGGAAGAAATTAATGTAACAAGAAAGTAAAAGATAATAGCAATTTCTACACAAGGATCTTGGATGTCTCAAAACTTCAGCTATTTTATGCAGGTATATCCAAGGTGCTCGTTTGGCTGGGAACTCAAATGTTACTTCTGGCATGAAAGCTACCATTGATAAGGATCAGGGAATGGCTGAATCAGATTCAAATGTTAGCAACAACAAATCCATCTCAGTTTCCCCAACCTTGCGTGCCCGCTTCGTTGGTCAGGGTTATAAACAGGTATATGGAAGCCTTTGGACAGATATGTAATGCCTCAATTTTCATGTGCGAGCAACATCCATATGGTTGATGCTTCAAATGACCAAAACAAGTCATATCCATCAAGCTTTATCTCAAAATATTTATGTTTGGCATATGCTGATGCTGGTTCTAAGGCTGGATGAAACAGGTGGAAGGTTGATATTTGATTGGCAGCTTATTGTAAAATACTACCCAATGATATGAATCCTAATCTACACTATCTTAAGACATGCATCTCCTGTTGAAAGTTGTGTTCGTATAATGTCTTGCAAACCACCTTAGATTTCTTTCTGTTTTCACTTCCAGATTTTCTCTTTCAGCATGCAGTAACAGCTTGCATTGTATTTGCAGGTCTGTGGGCAGGCAGATGTCTGGGGTGATGGTGTGGTTCCTGAAATGTCGGCCCATCTGGAGGGCGCACTAAACATGAGCTTTGATGGTGTTTATCACTCTCCTGTTGGTTCAGATGATACAATGAGGCCCTGGTATGGCTCCCCATCTGTGTTGGAGAAATGGGCCCAACACCTTCTGTATCCATAATTACCTAGTCAAACATAAAAAGTATGACAGGGGCAATCAGCAATTGGCTGATCTGGTTTTCTGTTGTTTTAGTTGGCAGTATAAATTTGCTGATGATTGTACAATCATTGGATATAATAGTTTCTGCTGCTACCATGGCTTAGGTGGTAATTGTCGAATTATCTTATTCAAGTAGATTGGCTGGCAGTCATGATGCTAATGCCCAATAAATCCATGTTCAAGTGCATCATTCAGTTTAGCAGTAGGCAATGTGGTTGATAATCTTCGCGATCAAATCAAGTTTTAAAGGGCTAGGAACCCCTTTATCTTCACTGATTTCACTTTGAATTCCTCAACTGATTTGCCAATGTAGAATAAATAATGAATGGGCTTCTTTGTAGCTTGACAAGAAAATAGAATGCTCCAAAGGTGTTCAATGTAATGAAATGGTCCTTGTGGGCTACACATCAGGTCAGAAATCAATAGAAGTCCTGTCGACTTGCTGATTCATACCTCCATGGTTGCAGGTTTTGAGTTTTAACTGTTCAGGTGCATTTTTGATGCACCCTGGAATCACTTGAGTTATACTGGAGATCAAATGTGCTGCTGTGGTTTTGCTATGTTTTTGTTTCTCAACCAGGCTAGGGCCTATAAGATGTCATCAGTGAAATCCTTCAAGCACTGGCTGAATGCAAGTTGGTCATAATCCTTAACAGAGAAGCAAATGCTATTGCATATGGTTGAGCAAAATTGGATGCTAATCTTCAGCATCGACACAAGGTCTGTGAATAATTTATGCAATATGTATACTGTGTTATAATGTATAATCCTATGTACACTGATCATGGATGGGGTGACCTAGAAAAATTGGCTGAATAGCCTAATAATGTATATCCATGCAATTACCACTGCAAGAAAAAAAAGAAAAAAACAGCTGACATTTTTCCCCTAATAAGACAATTTAGTGAGCTTTGCTGAGTTAATAATAGCCGATCGAGCTTCTCCTGCATCGCCAGATGTTTTATACAAGTGAAAGACTTATTGTGATGGCCTCATAAATTTGTTTGGTCACAGGATGCTGCACTTAGCTGCCTGTCCACTGTGTGCGCATACTTTTAGCTTCACAGCTTCAACTTTCTCATTTGTTCACTCTACATCAAGATTCTTTGGTATTAAAGGCATGCCAAATCATTGCTCACTGTTTCCAATAGGTTTTTGATGGCATATTTATTTGCCACTCCTGTTAATTTGTATTATCCCTCATCAAGGCCTTTGACTTAGTCTCCACATACCCAAAACCATGTTTATTCATGACTTTGACTTGCTATAAATCAACTTATTATCTGCATGTTATTTTTCAGTAAGAACTTTTAATATTAAGTGTTCCTATCCTCCTAACTCTACGAGGCTATTGATCTAGCCTTATGCTTATATGTTAAATTCATACCGACAGTTTAGTCCCATAATTCCAAGAACATACTTGAGTTCATTATGGTTGAAGTAAACTCGCACTTAATCTGGTAGATATGAATTTCACAACGAACTTCAATCAATAGAACACTGACAAAAAGAGTATCCCCAATCGTTGCAAAGTGTGGAGGCTGAGCTTCTGGCACTGGAAAATATAAGAGATCATCTATAAAACCTGCAATACCTTTTACGGACGCACAAGAAGTTTGTGAATATAAGTTACCAAAAGACCTAGAAAAAGGAGATACAGATGGAACTTAGCTTCCCCAAACTAAAATAATCCTCGAGGAAAAGGCAAAGTACTTGTTACAATCAGCAGCTCCGAGCTATTAGTAAAATTTTTATCAGTAAAATCTGATCTAATATTTATAGAACTAAAACTGCAGAAAATGCGATCTCTTATCTCAAGAAACTCCACCTACCAGGCAGTTCAACTAGCTATCTGACAATCAATCCATCAAACAGCTTTCCTGATTCAAGCGTACGCTCCCAATGATTGCTTTGGTTGTTCGCCGCGGACACCACGTTTACCAATCCGGTCCCCTTAAAAGTCGAGTGCAACAGTGACCATCTAAACTAGGTGGTGCTACATGATGCACCATCCAAAGGAATTTGCCGTAGACTTGGAACTGTATATACGAAAGCTGGAATCACGACAGTGATCAAACTAAAGCAAAGACACGTAAAAGGCTGCCACATTTTGTACACAAATGGTACTTAATTCAACTAAATCCTGGTCATAACAAGAAAAACCAAATTCTAAAAGGTCACGTTGACTGTTAGAACAACCTGAACGTGGATCACAAAAGAACACCTAAATTTCTGTTTTTGATAATTTAATCAGTTTAGCTAGATTTCTGAAAATGAGGGGAGATCAAACTTGCAATTTCCAACATCCCAACTTTGTCTCTCCCATCAAATAGGGTCTTCAGTTTCTCATCACAGAGAATCTCCCTCTTATTTGTTGGGTTCTGCAATTGAAAGATACATCTGATTAACACAAGATTAATAAAAAGAATATTTAACTCAAATCACGACAAGCATAAGCTAAATAAATACATCAGACAAGGAATAACCAATTGACAGCACAATTTATTTACGGGGGAAAATGCCAAAGCCTCCCAGGGTCCCACCTGGATGACCTAATACCCCAGGTCTCAGTCATTACTATTAGCTTTGCACAGATTGACACTCATACCTTGAATCTATTTCCTGCAGCACAGGGTGCTGTACCTACATCAAAATCTCTCTGGAATCTCACCCATTCCATGTGCTTAAAGATTGTTAGCAGTGAACAAGCAACGAGGGGCTGTCTAGTGCCCCCAAGGGTGCTCGGGGTCAGAGCAGCCATTAGATAATAATTTTGAAAGAAAAGAATATAAGGAGGCATCTAAACAATAATTATAATCCAAAAAACCAACATCATACATCTAATAAAGTCTAGCAAGTCAACAGGAAGCACCAATTTGGCAACATTCAATAATCAATACTAGTTCATAAGTCTATCTCACCTTCTATATTTGAATATACTACAACATTAAGGTGGGCACATGCATGATCCTGCCTTGGCAGCAAAGACAGGTTCCCTAAGACATATTATGGTTTCTCAACTTGAATAACTTAATAATGGTTTCTCATTAAATGTAAGGAAATAAACGTACAAAGAGGTTCTTCTTATGTATGGGATTCATGAAATGCTTCTTGAGAACAAGTCTAGAAAACAATGCCAAACATGCCCTCCATGTGACTTTCATCAAGGCCAACAGCTGTCTCTTTCCAAGAAATTTCAACAAAATTGTAATCCAATCATGCTCTAACAAATACACTAATCCAATGTCAAAACCAAGTAACAAATAAAATAAGCTATGGATTATATCAAATCACAAAATCTTTTCTGGAAGAGAAAGGGAGGGAAAACCCATTTGAGGTAAACTCAAATGGATTAGTCCAGATACTTCAGGGTGGGCAACTCAAGACTCAAACACAGAATTTCCTTTTAAGGGGTTTGATAATTGGAGCATTGCACCAATTGATATAGAGAGTCTAAGAAAGAATATCAAGCTAGGGGATCTTCGGGCGTTAAGACTGAACCGATAGATGGCAGGAATTTCAGCTCAAACCTTAAATTTTTAATAAAGGTGAACTATATAAGAAATTTTCTAAAGGGAAGAGCACCAGGGAAAAGTAGGGCTTAACCAATGATGTGGGGTTCCAAGGCTCGAATAGAAACATAAGTGAAAAACCACGGAAAATTATGGAAGAGAGTGGATGGGCAAGCAAAAGGAAGATAAATATGGTCCATACTCCAAGTGGTTTCAGATCAACACTGACCCTAACATTTGAGAGAACGAGGAAAAAAAAAGAACATAGTTGTTACAGGTGCTCACCCAAGCACCTAGGTGTTGCCTGGGCAAGGCCTTCCTGGATGGCCTGTTTACACCCGCTTGGGCTATTGACCATCACCTGTATCGCCTAATTTGAGTGGGTGGTTGCTCAGCCCATCCCACACTAGTTCTCACTCGAGTTCTAGCGCAGCCCAAGCGGCAAGCTTCTGGGTTCAACCAAATTGGAAGGAAAAACAAACCTAAACCAAGAACAAATGATGCAATCCACTCATACCTGTCCCTTCTCATTCTAAACTAGGGAAAGAAGATGGCTTTCCCTCCTGCCTCTCCACTCTCTAATCTCCTTGAATGATGGTTAATGGTGGCCAACGAGGGTTAAAAAAGGGCTGGCGAGGGTTGATGGCGGACAGCATGTTTCTCTCTCCCTTCTATCTCTCTCCCTCTTTCTCCCATCTCCTTTCTTTCTATTTTCTTTTGGGTTGTCGTTGATGCTGTTAAACCTACAAGGAAATCGGTTGGTCCAAGCCTCCAAAGAAGAGGGAGTTTTGTGTTTTTCTTAACTTTTTCCTATTTTCTACCATGGCTGTGAGAGAGGCGGAGAGCATCAAATACTCTTGCAAGGCATTCAATTTTCCAATTATTTTGTATGTTAAAACTATTTGGGTTGTTCAATTCCAGTGGTAGGGATCAGGTAAGCATTCTTTTGTACTTTCACTATACTTCAAGATTGTATTGTAATCCTCTGTTAGAATTATTTGTTATAGTTATTTTGCTCTACATTGTAATTTTTTGTTTTGTTTTATATTTTCTCAGTAGTAGTAACTAGTAAAAGAGGGAAAGATTGATTGTTTTTGTTGTATACAAAGGAAAAGGGGGGATATTTCAAAGAGTAAACTCCAATTTATTTTACTCTGTTCTATAAAGTGGTGATAGAGGAAAAAGTTGAAAATTATGCTCTATTTTTTATTTCAAATCCTCTTAGTTTTTATTCTCTGGTTTTGTTATTCTGTCATCTCCTAGAAAGAGGAAATTTAGCTTTATTTTCATATTTCTATTGTGCTCGACGATTTGAGCTACGACAACAATGTCACCATATTCGCTGAATTTAGTATAGATAATAAGATCGTGATAGACTAGAAAGTTTTATTAGATTTAAATGTAACTGGTGCATTAATTGTTATCATATATCTTAGTGTCGTACTTTTGGATAGTCTATTAAGAACATCACAAGTTTTTATCAAAATTGAGATGCATGAAGACAAATTATTTTGAAAGATCTGTACAAATTTTTCACCTGGGAGGTTGCCCTATCGCCTAATCTATCATCTAGGCTATAGGAGGGTCCATCACCTGGGGTTGCCTGAGCTATTTGACAACTATGGAAAAAGTATGGTAAACCACACTCACTCTAAATAGCCTCACATTGAATCTCGGACCATCAAGGGAAATCTCATATGTAAAAAAAGATGCTTTCATTTATTACCAGGAAGCATGGATACTTCAAAAAATACTACCCATGACCATATCTAATACATATGAGATATGAATATAGCCCAGCTATTGTTCTGATTCATGAAAAAAGTATCATAATTATTTTATGATTAAAACAGGATTTGGATACTCCTAGGAGATGTCTAGATAATCACAGATACCTCTAGGATACATCCCAATAATTGTGGATACTTCTAGGATACGTCTAGATACTTCCTAGAAACTCCTAGGACACTTGGATATTTATCAATGTGTTCGTACATTACCAGGCATGGATCAAGCAAGTTTGGAACCTGGACCCAATAATTTAAAATGATTTATTACCTACCCTCTTTTTCTCTCATGCTCTTAATTAAGGTCATATTTTCTTTTTTTTTTCTTTTTTCTCTTCTTCCTCCAAATCTTTTTTCTTTTTTGTGTTTTTTCCCTTCATTCATCTCTACCATGACCAGAAACCCTTTGCTTTTAATTTAAATCTTTGTTATTATCATCCATGTGTATCACACGATGGGTAGGTTACAAAGCAAAGTTGGAGGATTGTACCCTAATCTTTCTTTTTGAGATAGCATAATATTTTTTGCATAGGATTTTATTATGATATGGCATTTTGTTTACATGTTCCTGCATTTTTTTGGATAATAGATTTTCATTGTGTTGCTAGCTTGTTGCATTTGTTCTTATTTGGTTCCAGCATTTTGATTCTTGTTAGTTTTGTTTCTGACACATTGAATCTTTGCTACCGCTATTCTTTTCTATTCATATATTTTACTGCATAAATTCTCATTAGCTTGCTGCATTTATTTTAATTCTGTTGCTGTCTTGTTGCATTTATATTTCCAGGATATATAATTTTGTTGCCCTTATGACTACTAACTTACATATGTTTACAAGATTTATTTTTATTATGTTGTTAAATATTTATTGATCTTTTATTTTGTGAACTATATTAGAACATCTGATATTGAATGCTACTATATGGTGTTCTATGATAAACCAAGCATGCTTGTTGGATGTTTTGTAGCTTATATGTAAAAAATATTTATTTATTGTCATAAACTATTTTTTAAAGATTTGTTGTATCGGTTTAACCATATCTTGTTGTATCCATATCCATGATTCCTAGATTCATTATCATTACATTACATGAAAATCTGAGGAGGGAGCCACTTGTAATAAATGACCTAAAAGTGGCCTGTGACAAAAGAGAACCTCCCCTTAGATTTAATTATAACTCAACCCCTATTTCATGCCCAAGTAACTTGTTGACCAAGTAAACATAAATTAAAATAGACATTGTTTCATACAAAAGCTACTTAACACCTATGCAGAATAAAAAAAAATTACTAGGAATTGAATGGATCTAACTAATGACTCAAACAATAAAGCTAAAACTAATAAGACTCAAATAATTTAACTGGCTATGACTCAATTGACTCGATGCAAGCACTCGATCAACACTTGAAGTTCTTTGACAACAGCATCACTCAATTCGCATAAAATCACAAAGGGAAGAAAACCCTTATCCTTTACCCACTATTATTGAGGTTGATTATTTTTCTACATCTTGTTGTTTGTACTCCAGCACTTTGGGTTAACGAAAGCATCTTGCCATACCTAAATGATATATTTGCCCCTAAAAGTAGAAAAGCTTTTTCTAATTGGCTCTTAATGCATTATCCCCGCTGTCTGTGGCTTCTCCCATGCTGTCCCCACCAACTTATAACCAAGCTCTCCTTAATTTGCTGATACCTTTATCAATCCTTTGAGAATTCTATTGATCTCAGAGAGAGAGAGAGAGAGAGAGAAAGAAGAATAAGAAAAAAGTAGTTCAATCAAGGTAAGAACTAGCCCCATCCAATGGGCCAAAACAGTAAGGAACCATTTGCTCAAAAAATGGTAAGACAGCGAGAAGGCAAATGATTGCTCAAGGAATATATTAAACTAGCATTATTTGTGATGAAAAAGCTTAAATCCTATGATCACTTTTCTCAAATATATACAGTTGAGGTGCACTTGTTCAAAACCCGAGGTATGACATTAAAAAAAAACACTAGTCTTTAAAGCCTACTCAGCTAGAATAGGGATGTACTGAATGAAGTTTGTAGATAGAGTTTTTGTGCATTTGGTGACTTCTTGTTTTTCTAATCTTTAAAGAAAGATGGGAAACTCATCAGCTTTCATTTCAAAAAGGCAGCCAACGAAGCTATTAGGGACTTCCATAATGGAGGTGATAAGTCAGCAGGAGTTGACATCAATAAAGAACAAGTGCCTTATCCAACTCAAAGATAAATATTCTTACTAAAACTATCCAAGAAAAAGCACAAAAGCCTCAAACAGACCCCTGTGCAACAAAAGAGAACCATGGTACAGACAAAAAACAAGGGCAAAAAGACACAAAAGCATGGTATGGCTGACAATCAACATCCTATGTAATCAACATACGAGGGGCTCAAAGAAGCTGTTGTGCTTGTCGACCACTCTCTTCAAAGGTCTAAGGACCCCTCTTCGGCTCTCCTCCAGGGATCCTTGTTCTCCATACTCATCTTACACTGACGATTATAACTTCTGTAAATTATTTGCCAACTGGGATCTAGTGCCTCTCCTCTATTAAAAGATGAGAAATGAATCCTTCTGCAGTAACAATCAAATAGGGTTTCTGCCTGAAGTGGCAAATACATCATTTAGGTGTCGTTAGGAACATCCCATTACTTAATGCAGCGACATGCAAGCTATCAGTGATTGGGAATAATCACCACGGGTAATGATGGGTTGTTTTGGAATGAAGGAAAATATGGAATGTCTCTTACAATACTTCCAAAATATAGAGAGCTATATAAATTTTTCCAATCACAAAATCTTCACTAACATGCATTTTGAAGTTTTAGCAATGGAATCTTTAAAAATTCCAATTCAAACACACAAGAAAAAAGAGAAAGAATGGTACATTCCAAATAATTTATATGAGAATTTTTGTTACAACCGATAAATATCATAACATGTCATATCCCCTGATTAAACCAAGATCACAACAAACAAACCTAGCACTAATAAAGTCATTTGAACTAAACAACATTCATGAGAATCATTCATGGGGAAACCATTTTCTTCAGAAACAAGAAAAAAATAGCAAAAATTCTAGATAAGCCATCCAGTATGTATGTAGCACAAACTACTCCCTCAACCAGCTTGCCAAACACAAACAAAATTATGGACATGTGAAAAGAAACTCGTACAAAATCATGTCATGTATAAAGCAATTACATTGACAAAAGCGGAGAATAACACAACTGAAAAACAAAAACAGAACAACAAGTTATAGTTACATCCTAAGATGATACAGGAATGGAACTCAGATGAACAAAAAGCTACAACCGCAAATATGGGCCTAAAGAGAACCCCAGTATCAATTAAGCCGCAAATCTAATTACAAATTTGCAATGCACATCTCAACGGACATGCACACTAACTCTCTTCAAAATATTTTTTCTAAAGAGGAAGCCTGTTTACTAAAACTTACCACGAAGTTGCAAAAGTGACAGAATTTAGTGTTTTTTATGTATTTGTCCTGGTTCTCATCTTTTGAGAAGCTGGCCATAAATTGTCAGCCTTCAGGAAGTAATACCCTTAACTATTCCTAATGTCACATAGATGAAACTGGGAAATCTGCATCGTGAAATTAAGAAGAATCTTGATGAAGGCAGAAAATCCATTGCCTTTACTAAAACATCACTAGTTAAAATCTGTATCAAGATAAAACTTAAATGTATTACCAGACAGACAACTTTCAACTCTTGTCCATATTTTCATTAAGGTAACTTAACGAAGTTATTAGTATCATCCAAACATGTGATTAAGTGGATGCTATTACTTCCCTTTCTTCTTTGTACAACCATTTTTCCATTTTAGTGAAAGAAAATTGGAATGCTCAAATACTTGGGTTAATAAATTATAAAGCGAAATAGCATCATTTTCACAAGGTTTATACTATCTGATTTACATTCAAATGTATATCCATATCATTAATATCCGATTCACAATCCATATGCATTTGAAACAAAGATAGGCGCAAATGATAGCATCTAACCACTATTTATATCTGTGTTCGTATTTGCCAAATAAAAGTGGATACAAATGTGAATATATCAACATTTTTTATTTGTTTTCAGTGCCACCTGACTCTCTCTCTCCACAAAACCCTCTTTTTCCCTGCAAATATTTGCCACCATGACAAGTATTTTTAAGTTGGCATTAAAGCAGGGTTGGATTTTAGAAACACTTAGTTGATCACACACCCGTAAAAAAAAAAAAAAAAAAAACTTTACTCTAAGATTTCCAACTATCTAGGCCTTTCTAATCTCTAAAAATAGGCTCGCACATCCTGTCGGAAAGCTCACAACAATAGACCAAAGCCCTCACCCATCATACACAACTTTATTTACACATCAAATATTGTTCCGTTCGTTTCACGCAATTTCACCTCCATTAACATCTGAAGCTTCACAGAATGAAATTTAAGTGTCATCAACATACTGAAACTCGGATTATTTTGCATTCATTGCTTCTCTTCCTTCTTCTCCTTCGTCTATGTTAGCACCTAAAACTAACATATAAGAGCAACTAGCACTTAGCAGCCCGTGGCGGCATGGAAACGAGATGAACCAAATCAATCGAGTCATCGACAATAAAACTTTTCAAAAGCTATGCAGAACAGAAAGGAACTTTTTTTAAAAAAAGGTTCAGCTAACAAAATAATCATGTTCGCAATTCCATTATCACTTTTAGGCACCATCCGCCAAGCAGCTCGTGATGTAAGCCAAAGCCTGGCAACTACGACGATCTTCCAAATAGCACAAAAGCATGAAACCTTAGCGAGTTTATTTTACAAACATCTTTTCTAAGGAGTCGGGGCCAAAATCAAGAAATAACAAATAAAACAACAAGAAAGACGCGGGATAAAATTCTTAATAAACGAGGGGGGGTGGTGTGGAACGTGAAAGAGGGAGGAGGCGTGGAGTACCTGGAGCTGGTTCAGCTTGATGTGCTCCCAGATCTTCTTGACGACCTCGGGGCGCGAGATCTCCGGGGCGCCGACGAACTTCCTCATGGCGGGGGAGACAGG
>JAOXJJ010000819.1:8436492-8459507 GCA_025769935.1 Phoenix roebelenii
GGCCGCCGCCGCCCCTTCAGCCTTGGGGGCGGCCGCCGCCTTCACCCAGGTCCTCGCCGTTTTCATCAGAACCCGACAGCCTTCAAAAACCCGAGACATCGCTCCGCTCCCTTTCACTGTGTCTCACGACGGAATTGAAGCAGAAAATATGGGGAGCGGGAGGAGGGTTTCCAGTCGTACTTCTTGCCTCGTGTAGCGGACTTTAAAAATAGAAGTCCAAACGGACGGATCCGATGTTTTGATGTCCGAATGCGGGGCAGGTGGGCTTTAGTTCGGGTGTGTATATTTTAACCGGGGTTAGCCTTAGGTCCTTTTCTTTTGTTTGGGAGTCCAATTCGTCCTTTGTGAAGCCATTTCCTGTGATGACTTATGATGATATGATAAATGATAATCTTATAATACTAAGCATGGTGTATTATCAACAATATTTGTAGAAATTTATGATCAAGATAAATAATTATCTAGGTTACCAATCATTTTGAAGAATTTAATTAGAACTAAAGGGAGTCTTTTTGTCAAGATAGAGGTGAATCAAGGTGAGGGCAGGATGGAGTCTATGTTGATAATAGCAATACTTGTTGCACTCCATGACCTCTAATATGAGGTGTCTGCCTCTAGACATGGCAAAGGACTTTTGCATGGGCAATGCACACTCAAGACTCTAGTTCATCTTGTAAATTCTATATCATTGATGTTTTTTAGGACATTCAATAAAATGAAATAACGAATACACTCTCTTGGAAAGGATTTTTGGCACATGCAAGACTTGGTCATCTTATAAAGCCAATATTTTTATGCTTTATAAGATATATAATAAAATCAAGAATGAATACCTGTATATATAAATATAATGCAAACACATGACTAAACAAACATTTATTTATTCTTCATGTATTTATTTATAGGTAATAAAGCAACAAAAATGCAGAAACAAGGTGCTAAGACATTTCCACCAATACCGTAGACATAGAATTGTGCATATATCTTTCACATTATTTGACATGATAATAAGACATTTCAGCCATGCATAATATTGCATATTATATATATATATATATATACATACATATATATATATGTATGTATATGTATGTATATGTATATCTATATATGTATATACAGTATATATGTATATGTATATCTATATCTATATATGTATATATGTATATGTATATGTATATATCTATATATGTATATGTATCTCTCTCTCTCTCTCTATATATATATATATATATGACACTAGATTAGTTGATAACTTGATATCTTGACTGCTTTACATCTGCATAGATCAAGATTTTAAGTGCTGATAGGATGGAAAGCATCTTGGCCTTCCTGTCCCATTTATGCGAGAAAAAAAAGGAATGAACCCGTTTGTGTAAGGAAAGAAGAAGAAAGAGGGAAGAAAGAAAAGGAAAAAATTAGGAAAAGGTAAAAATAGAAGGAAAGAAAAAGAAAGGAAAGAAAAAGAAAGGAAAAAATTGGAAAGGAGGAGAAAAGGAAGTAAATGAAGGAAATAAGAAAGAAAGATAAAGAAGAAAAAAAGAAGAGATAAAAAAAAGAAGAAAAAGAAAAAAAAGAAGGAAAAGAAAAAAGAAAGAAGGTAGAAAGAAAAAGAAAGCAAGCAAGAAGAAAAGAAGGAAGAAAGGATAAAAGATGGAGAGCACCTATCGGGATTATTGCTAGAACGGGGTAGGAGAGCAAAGCATTCTGTTTCATGGAGAAACCAGAACACATTCATCCTATGAGATTTAAAATATTGATATAGATAATCAAATATCTAAATCATGTGAGAAATATCAAAATGATCATAAATATTTCCTATTCATTGTTAATGGAGAAAATTGATTTTTTTTTTGTGAGACCCTCTACCTCCAAAGATTATTGAGACTCGAAGCCCTAGTTTCCAAATAATTGTATTGGTGAACTATAGTTACAGAAAGACGATCATAGAAGCGATGCATAAGAAAATGGGGTAGTGCACGTTCAAGGTTAAAAAACAATCATTCAAACCAGAACAACAAAAGCATAAAGCAGCAAAAAAGAAATGAAGATCTTTCACTAGATCAATTGATCTAACAAAGCCCCGCCGGGAGAATTACGAGCAGTTAGCTAAACTACTAAGGGAAATTTACTAAAATAGTCTACATGTTTGGGAAGAAGTAGTAAATTGTCATTCAGCTTCAGAGACTGTGCATCTACTTGATGGATACATGATCTCCATCAATCTGGAAATACATCTAGTCTGGCAGAACACAAACATCTAGATCATAGAAGACGGACTAGACTTCACAGTGGCTCCAATAATTATTGAAACTCCTAAAGAACATGTTTGAAAGAAAAACTGCTTTGTAAATACATTTCACCTCTATCCTCTCTGAAAACATAGGGAAAGTTTGTATTTCCTATTCATTACACTGATATAGAGTGAATTGATGGAGACGACGAATTGGTTTGATGGTGTCGGTGCAAGTGACAACAGTAATCTAAGCCAAAACTATCACAAGCACCTGAATCCGAAAGGTTTTCGGCTCAGTTTCTTCTCTGACAATGATAATCCGAGTTGGAACAATCGGAACCACCTGAATCTGAAAGGTTTTGTCTCCTCTAGAGATTGCTCTCTGACCACCCTCTTCTTTCCTTGTCAGATTCAGTCAGAACATGGAGACTCCATAAGATGTTGCTTTTCCCCTTGCTCTTTGAATGCCTCTTTCTTTCATTGTCAAATTTGGGGTCAGAAGGAGAAGACTCCAAACAATATTGCTGCTTTTGCTTGCTCTTTGAATGCTTCTTTACCTTGTCGAATTTGGAGTCAAAATCTGGAGAACCTGAACAATGTTGCTGCTCTTGCTTGCTCTCTTTATGTCCTTCCTGCTTTCCTTGTCAAATAGAGTCAGAAGAAGGAGATTCCAAATGATGTTGCTGTTTTTTTTCCGATCTTCAAGTGCCTCATGCTTTACCTGTCAATTATGGAGTCAAAAGATGGAGACTCTGAGCAGTTTCACTGCTTTTGCCTGTTCTTTAAGTGCCTCCTGCTTTTCTTGTCAAATATGGAGTCAGAAGTTGGCGACTCTGTCGCTGCTTGTGCCTGCTCTTCAAATGCCTCCTGCTTTCCTTGGAAACTTCAGCATAGGAAGGTGCTGAGTACTCTAAATTATATTGTTTCTTTTGCTTGCCCTTTGACTAACTCCTGTCTCCTCATAAAATTCAGAGTCAGTAGAGGAAGACTCTGAATGATGTTGCTGCTTATGATTACTCTTTGACTGCCTCCTGTCATCTTTCCAAACTTCAACTTCAGGGTCAGAAGACAATAAAAATTCTGAATGATACTGCTTCTCATGTTTGCATTTTGACCGCCTCCAGTTTCCCGAACTTCAGAATCAGAAGACGATGAAGGTTGATGATTAACATGATGTCTCTTGGATTCATTAAGACCTACTGGTGATCAGTGGTTGTGCTTGCTCATAGGTATGGAATGCTTCTTAGATTTGCTTGCCAAGAAGTTGGAAAGCAAAGCAGGGAGTCATCAAATATGTCATCTGCTACTATATGCTAGATCTGGTTGGCACCCACTATAGGGAGGGCATAATCCTAGTTTTTGCTTCAATTCCAACTTCAAAGGCTGCAAACAAGAGAACCACACCGTAGATGAGGTGTAGAAGACAAACATGTACATATGTGCAAAGAGACAGAATAAAAATTTAAATGACTTAAACTAGCAAATAGTTATGCCACAACATTATAAAAGCGTTGCTTATCATGTTGAAGTTAATGATTCATACATGATGAAATGCTGTAATCATAATATGCAGTCCAGCATTTGTCTAACAAACAGCAAACACATGCATTTAATTAGGAGTAATCTCAAGTTTCATTTATTCACTTGCCGAAGATAGTAGATTAATTTCCATGAAAACAATGCACTGGACAATAATGGCTGCCACAAACTATAAACTACTTCAGTTCTTTTAGTCTTAAGAGTTTCCTTTTCCACCAAGTCATTCCTTTTCAATGTTATCTGTATATCTTTCATGCTAGCATATTAGACAACTACTTAAAAGTGAGTAAGCTCAGAACCATCGATTGAGTACACAAGGCATTTGGGATCTAAAGCATGCTTCAACTCTCGCAATTCCAAATAGACTTGGTTTTTGTCCACAACCCAGTTTTCCCAATCTCTTAATCACTTTCACGGCAAAGAAATATTCACAAAGCTAACCACAGAATGCTAGGATCAGCCCCAATGATTATTGTTGGGGCTAACCAATTATGAGATTGTTGGAACAGCAGAAGCAAGAAGCTCTAATATCACTTTATTTACATTAATCACATAGAAGTTTAATTAGTGGGATGTTCATTTCTTCTGGAGTTTCCACCAAAGGTTTCCACCAAATGGAGTCCCCCCCCCCCCGCGGGGGGGAGGGGCCACCCCTCGGGGGATGCAGCATCTTAAGCAAAAGTTTCTTCCATTTGAGAGTCAGTAACAGCTAATTGAAGATATGAACATAGCAAGCTTTGGAAACCTACAGCTCTTCATTTTTTATAGAAGATAAGATACTCTTTTTTTCTTTTGCAATAAAGATCCAATATTTTTAAATGCATACATATTCATGGCCATTTCAGCTGATGTGAAGGGCTTTTGGGACATCTTTGTTCTCTTGCACATAATATTCAGTTGAATAAATACCCTATTCTGAGTCTTTCCCTTTGCACATGCATACCATTAGTCTTCATACTTCTTGAACCTTGCTTGTTCTTGTGCCTCTTAATCAAAAAATGATTTCATGTTTATTCAACCTGTATCATTGAAAATATTCTCCACTCCACAACATAACTTCGAATTTTTCATTTTTTCAATCATTTTGCCTTTGAAGGTTGACCTTTTTCTTGAATTTCTACATTCCCAACATTGCTTTTTCGATCTGCATATCATCCTCTTCCCTTTCAAAATTTTTGTTTTTTTAACTTCATTATATTTTCGTCTCTTTGATTTGTCCATCTCTTGCATTTTCAAATTCATAGTTTGTATTTTCTCTTCCACAATTTCTTTTAATTTTCTCTCTCTAATTTTTCAGTTTCTTCATTAAATTCATTTTCTTTTTTTTCCTTCTCATCCTTCTCACCAAATTCTACATTATCAAATTTTATTCTTATTCAATTTCATGTTCATCAATATCTTCTTCCAAATGTATATTGTCATCTAAATTTGCTAACCAATGTCCAGTAATGCACAAGGCACATGCTAAGAAGGAGTGAACTTAGCTTTTCCAACACCCTGTTCGGAGATTGTATATCTTTGACAGCCTTCCATATTTCTTAGCTCATTACCCTTTGTAAAATCTCATGTGCTTCCTCTTCTTGCTTTACTTGGATATTCTTTGTCATGAAACTCCCAAAAGCTTGAAGATAGGTGCAAGCTCGAATATTCCAATTTTTGCAGTTAGAAAAATACTAATATTTCTTGTAAGAAAATGATCCTCCTTTCTCTTCTCTTTTGTTTTACTCAGATCACGTTTGTTGACAACATAGCTTTTGATTCTTCAAATCAATCTTGCCGTCATCTTTCCCATGTCCCTGCACTTCAAGCTTCCTTATTCTCAAATAACTCTTCTTTTGTTGTTAACCTTGCTGGATTTTTGTGGTTCTATAAAACTAAGTTGGGATTAAAAAGGCAAGATGCTCTAGTATCACCTTATTTAGATATGGATGTAGAGGGGAGTGAATAAATTGTTTTTATATCTTTTCACTTCACTTCTTGTTGTTCCTTACAAAATGACTCACTACAAGTGTTTATATAGATAACAGTGACTTTCATATCCCTCAAAGTAAATGCATCTCAACATCCCAAAAGATACAATTATCCAACGTGAATGCTAAGAATATATATTGATAAAGATTCCACTAATATATATACACACACACAATTAATACTTCTAATTGGTATTAAAGCAAATTTGGTTTAATTTCCAATATGTATGCATTCTTTTCTCAAACTGATATTCTTTCTCCTCTAAGGTTCATTAACTTGAATGTCCTATTAAATCTTTTAAAAAAGTGTATGGCAGATTTAAAATAAGACAAGAACTAGTACACAGTAGAGGTAAAGAAGGCATGAAACCGGATCATAATTAACAAACAATAAACAAGTAAATATGTAGCTTTTTTTCAATTTTCTTCAAGAAGAATAACAAAGAGTGTTGCAACAGTGGTTTTCACTATGATCGGTACAGCCTATAAATGATCAGCTCCTATGCGAGCAGAAACTAGCCAGGCACTCATGATCTCTGGAGACATTTCAGTCAGTCATTCCAGAAGCAGAATATATGAAAACCCCTCACACAACTCGATAAATTTCTGCAGGTTAACCTACTGCCTAGTGATAATAACAACCTAAGTTCATGTCCATGTATAGTTGAAGGGTGCTGATCGGTGCAGGGGCAAATTCCCCCTATAAACATCGAATATGGTACAGAGACATGCTATAGATTTGTTTTTGGACCCGCTTTCAAGTAAACTTCAGAAGGGTCTGGGTCCCTAGCAAGATATCATTGTTTCAGATAACCCCAAGATTCATCCAACTGGAAAGAATATAAGTGCCTTCCAATAACAAATTAAGGTCTGAGATTTCTTCTACAGGCCATGTTTTTTCATACCATCAGATGATAGCAACATGGATTTTAGATAGAAAAAAAGAAGCATCGGACATTGGACATGCATTATCTTATTCTTGATTAGCAAGAAAGTTGCTTAATTTCTAATATAAAACAATGCAGAAAAGCAATTTTATTTCAAGATACATCATGTTTTGTTTAGTTTGACAACAACTCTAAATACAATGAACAAGACACAATACAGCATTCAAGACTGGCCTCATTGATTTTCCCTCAGTTACAACACGCATCACCAAACTCTTGTTTATCAACTATAGACTTGCTATCGGCAATAACTAATGTAAAAAAGAACAAAAAAGAAAATCTTTGAAATTGCAATACATTGCTGGAAATGGATCTCTGCAGAATTTTCACTTTAAAGTCATGGTTTTATAATCTTTTAAAAACTCATCAACTATTACAATGGAAAATTAACAAAAATGCTCACACAAAAAGAAAAATATAGCGATACTTGTCTCACTAGAGTCTGTCTGTGCCATTATAGCTGTTAGTGGATTATCCCTCTTCAGCCGACTCTCTTCATGAGGCATTGTTGAATCTTTCAGAGGGCATTCACAGTCACCACTTTGATGGCCAAAAGTTCCACATATTACACATCTTACACTGTGAATTTCAACTCCAAATGATTTCATCCTCACAGGCACACCCGTCTCCAGCCTGCAAAAGAGACATCAATGCAATCACTCCATAAAATGAGATACACAATGTAACTGCCTATACAGTATTTTATGAATAAAACATACGGCTGATAGATTTTGGTGCACTTTAACACAAGATCGGCTACACACATGTGTCAGACTGTCAAAGAATAAAACCGAAGCATGAATGCAAAATCATGGAATAGCCAACGGCTTTCATGAGCAAACTATCAAACATGTAGTACGAATGTTTAGACAAGTCACCAGAATCCAGAGAACGCTAATAATGCATAGTACAAGAAATCAAACTGTATGATCAAGTGAAATTAGAACTCAAAATCAAGAAAACATTGCTCAGATACATGTGAACTGTGCACTGTACCTTCCCTATCGGCTTCTTCCCAAGCCTCATCCCACCCACCGTCACCTCCTCCTCTTCCATCTCTCCTATCTCTCTCTTTCCTCCTCCTCTCTCTAGATGGGGAAGGAAAACATGAGAGGAGGAAATCTTTCTGGCCTCGGATATTTCACGTTGAGATGAATCGATTCCTTAACCCACGGTTTGGGAGTTTCGGGGAGAAAAGAAAAGAAAGGAAACTTTAATGAGGAGAGAGAAGAAAACAAAGGAACAGAAAAGTCTTTCCTCCCATCTGGCAGTTTTTGAAGAAAACAGAATATACTTTCCTTCGTCCTATTTAAAAATTTAAAAATAAATAATAAAAAAAATATCTTCTTAACATTTTTACTAAAATATCTTTATTATAAAAGAGGCATGCTTATAAGTAGAGATGCAAATGGATCGAATCGGATCGGATTATGAGTAATCCCGACCCAACCTGTATTCTTATTCGGGTCTTAATTTTAGACCTAGACCCAACCTACTAAAAAATCAGAACGGATCGGATTGGATCCACGGCTACAAAAGATGCCCTTGGATATATTTATCTTTTAAATTTAGTACTTCTTTGATTTAAAAGTAAAATAGTTGTTATAAAAAATTTATTAAGTTTCAATTTTTTCCCTCTAAATCCTTCTATTTATGGAAGAAAAAAAAATTAAAAGAATTGGAGCCTAAAATTTTTCCTTCTATTTTCTCCTATTTTTTCTTTTCTTTTTCTTTTCCTCCACTAAAAAATTTTCAAATATCAAAATTTTTAACTTTTTCTCTCATCCCATTTCTTTCTCCCCAATTCCAAGTTTTCAAATGAAGCCTTAAATCCTCATTTGGTTGCTGAGGGGAGGAATTGGACCGGCTTGGGATCAGTGGAAGTTGGTGGTCCGGTCCGGTTCAATTCTCTCGTTCTCTGGGTTTCACTTTTCTCTCGCTGGCTCGATGCTTCTACCACTAGCTCCGTTATCCGTTTCCTGATCCCACCCCGCTCACCGTCACGTCGACGAAAGAAAAGAAGGAAGAAGAAGAGATTGATGAATTTTCCCAGAACACCAACTCATCTTCCTTCCTCATCTCATCTCTCGCAGTCGATCGGCCAATCAGAAAATAATAACAAAAAAAGAAGAAAAAAATAGGAGGAAGAAGAAGAGTTGGGGGATGGCGTGCCTGGTGCCGCAGTTCAAGCAACCCTCCATTTCCTCCGACGCCCATTTCAGACCACTCTCCCATCACCCGTCCCTTAACTGTAAGTCGCCTTCCGAAAACCAAAGCTTTTCTTTGTTTTGTTTGGTAAAATTAGGCAAAGATTAAAAAAAAAAAACCGTTCAAAAAATTGTTATTTCTTTGTAGCATTGTTCATGTAAGTTGTCTGGATCCAAACAACCTGAGATTCTGGTGTTAAATGCCACCAAGAGGAAAGCATTGTAGAGTGGCATGACAGGATATCCTCTTGGAATCTGATTAGATTTCTGAATCGTATTCTGCGAATACAAGAATCTAGGCATGTTTTATCTATCACTGGCATTCTGGTACTAGAGAAATTAATGCATCTAATTCTTCAGTCATGCCTTTCAGCAATCTTTCCATCATGCCCCAAACCCGCCACCCAGGCTGGGCATGATCCTATGAAATTCAATGCTGTAAGTTTTTGCATAGGTTTTGAGGCCTTCACAAGGTCAGTGCCCTGCAAAATATGCGGCCGTGTTACGTGCCCAGCTTGTATAGCATGTTTGGGATGTGATGCTTTCACAAAGTTGTGATATAAAATTTTTTATGTACGTTGAATTTCTGTTTCTGCAGCAAAGGCCAGCGATTCTGTTTGTTTTCGTAGTCAATGTGTTTCATCCTCAACTGCAGCTGTGATTGTCATGGAGTGTATACATTCACTGGAAGCTCATTCAACCTCCTTAGCTGCTACAAGACCCTTGACATATGTAGGAGACCTTGGTCTACCAATGAAGGTTAGAGTTGGCTTTTCTTTAAGTGTTGTCAAAATTGGGTCATTTTTTCACAAGGTTGTATTTCAATATTGGCATGCTCACCATAAATTCAATAATTTGAATTGATTCGTAAAGTCAATAGAGTGAATGAGAAAATGAAATACGGAAGATATGCTAGTGAAGGCTTGTTTCGACAACGTTCAGTGCCAAAAATTGTATGCTACTTTGCAATAATGTCTAAGTAGTTCAAATGGGAATATAAACACATGCCGAGTAGGTAAATCTGAGAAGAATTCCAAGAAGGAAACTTTACGAAGCCCAATGTGGGGGGTGAAAATTCTCATCAATGTTCGATATGGGGAGAAGTTTTTCTCTTTATTTCTTCAATTAATAGTGGTTCTCTTCGGCTGAATCTTGTATTGCAGTTCAATATCATCAGTCCCAGATTCATTTTTTAAAATAAAATTATGAGTTTAAAACTGTACTCAACAGGAATAAATTAATTAGGGATCCGCAACCCATGTTCTGAAATTTATTATTTAAAAAGATAGTAGTGAGACAGCATTATAGCTGCATTGCTTCCAGAATAAAGTTTATACATGATTTTTTGGATGGCATTGTATAACTAAGCACGCACCTGTGCTTTCCTGTTAAACTAAAATGATCAAATAACAACACTATGCAAATGACAATGCCAAACATGATAAAGAAACATATTTTCTTTATCTTCACATGTCAAAAAATCACCACAGGTTATCAATGCTCATGATTTGTTTGACCCTCTTATTCAAACTCTAATGGGATGATTGGGTTCAGCAAACAACAAATCTTTACCTCATTTAGGCACATAAATGTATATTTATTTATTTATTTTTTTCCTTGTTCTCTTTCAATTTGTCCAGACCAATATTGAAGCAACCCTAGCAACAGAAGCACTTCTCACAGGTAAAGAGGCAATTATCGCTGCAGCTGCAGCGGAGGCAGTTGCTCTTGCTAGAAAAGCAGTTGAAGCTGCAAAAGACGCTGCTCTGATCTTTGTAAATGATCCATCTGTAAAATTAGAAAAGTCAGAGGATTTTTCATCTGAAGCTGAAATCCTCTGGCTTGAGAGGTCTACTGCAAGTGACACTAAGCCCCATGAGGAACATCCTGCCAAAGATCCATATCAAGACGTGGATATTTCCAATTTAACACATAATGAACTTGAACCCCCAAAAATGCAATACTCTGAGAGCATAGCTGTGAGATCTGGACGTCGAACTGAGAGGAAAGCTAGAAGAGCAAGGGCAGCAGAGAAGGCTGCTTCTAGTGTTATCCCTGTTAAATCTGGATCATCTAGCAAGAAAAAGCGCTCAGCTTTTCAGGAGATTGATTATTCAGATCCCTTGCGTTATTTGAGGGGTACAACAAGGACATCAAAGCTTCTCACAGCAGCTGAAGAGCTAGAGTTGTCGGATGGAATTCAGGTAAAGAGCTACTGCATTGATAGGTTTGAGGGACATATCTGGTATTCCCGTTTCTTGAGGCATTTTTGATGACTAAAAGAAGGATTAGAGAACCAGCATGCCAAGCCTGGACTGGTGTGTCGTACTGTTAAGTGCCAGTGCAACCCAAGTGCTGGCATGGCAGAAGACGGCACATCATGTATGGTGCCAATGCCAGTCTGGCACAGCATCAGCATGCAACACTTGAAACCTTGGACTAAAATGATTTTCTTTATTACTTGTTTGCTTGCTTTGACATGCATCAGTCTATCTGTCACTAGCTTTCTGGATAGTGGTGGCAGGAATTCATTCGCATGAAGTAACAAAGATTGAGTGGATGGACAGATCTAAGCACTAGATGGACCAGAATTATAGTTCTAGATTTAAAAGTATTAACATGATCCTCATTCTATCAATTTGTATTCACCTATTCTCCTTCATTTCATTTCCTAAGTCCTCCAAAACCACAGCTTCCTTCTAATTCCTTTTCCTTACTTTCAGTCAAGATTTTGTTGTTCTTCTCCTCCTATTTTATAACCCTTTAACCTCAAATGGATACCGCCTTCTCATTGGACTTGTCCAAGCTATATAACACGAACATATTAATCATCATATATATTTACCTTTTTTTGTTCTTCTACATTCTTTATTGCTCCTAAGCTCTTGCTGATGTTCTCGTGTCTGGATTCAGTCCTATTTAATTATGATGCACTTCCACAATATTCTCATGCTTATTATACTCATCTTGTGGTCAACATTTCAACTATCATTCCATATTAGTCTGTTCCTGGAGGACCATGTTTTATCATGTCATATTTGCCAGTCAATCTGCATTTTGGGTCTAATTCATGTTATCTTTGCTGGATGGATGTGAACAGGACCTATTAAAGCTAGAAAGACTCCGAGAGGAGCTTGCAGAAAGAAATGGTGACCAACCAACCTTTCCTCAATGGGCAGCACCAGCTGGAGTCGATCAAAGGACACTAAGGAAGCGCTTGAGTTTTGGAACCTTTTGCAAAGACAAAATGATTAAAAGTAACATACGGCTTGTTATTTCTATTGCAAAAACTATCAGGGTGTGGGAATGAACCTACAGGATCTTGTTCAGGTGTCTACTTATTCTTCTTGGGAATCATTGCAAACTTTACTGGTTTCTGTCCAGCTTCAGTATGTTGATTTTGAATATTTTTTTTACAGGAAGGATGCCGAGGCCTGGTAAAGGGTGCTGTAAAGTTTGATGCTTCAAAGTGGTTTAAGTTTTCAACCTATGCGCACAGGTGGATCAAACAAGCAGTTCGCAGATGTCTTTCAGAACAATCTAGGACAATTCGTTTGCCAGTAAGTTCTCCTTTGACATCATTCACATGGATTGCAGCATTACTATTACACATTGTTCTTGAAATTGGATGAATGTAGATAATTCATATTAACAATTTGGTAAGTTCTGCAGACCATGTACTTAAAAAAAGGGAAAGTATTAATACCTTTAAAGTTAATTAGAGAATAAAATATGAAGCTGCATTACTGACAACTGAAGGAAGGTCTGGAAAGATGGTAAAAAGAAGATATTTTCTTTCTTGAAGATTTCAATTCAGCTGTTTTGTATCTTGGCTGTTACCATTTGGAATGTGGATGAAACAACTGTCGTTCTTCTTCCATTCTTCTGATTAAGTCCCCATGAATTTGTCTTTCAAAAATGAGCGAAGGACATGCCTCCTTCATACAGGAGTAGAGGCATATCTTTCATTATATTGGCTATATCTTCCTTGGGTATAAAAAAAGAAGCAAAAAAAAAGTCATGAAGAATGGATTTTTTTTTTTTTACAGCCGTTTGTGTTTTATAGGTGGCTAAGTGTTATCTGGAGCTGTCTTGGGATTTCTTTCAAAAACATAGTTGGAAAACTCCAGGCTTTTTACATTCAGCATCTAATTTTATATGCTAACAGGAAGTGGACTTTTGAAAAGAGTAGAGATATTATAGTGAGACCTCTTAAGCACTTGGGAATGTACAAAGAAAGTATTTTTAGGTCTGTGGTTCAGTTTTTTGGTCGGATATACCATTGTTGAAACTTGCTGAGAAAAGCTTTTTTTATCAGGGTGGGATTGCTGTTAGACAAGGATATGCATACCTGTATGCGGCATCATTAAAATAACTTGAGGAATGTTAAGGTTGCTTGAATATAGATTGATACTTTTGTGGAGCATTAAGTGCAGGACTGTACAGATGTTTCATCCCATTATTCTTAGAATGCGAAATACTTAAGGATGTAGGGGAGTTAAGACCACCGTCTCTACAATTTGTCACGTTTCAGCATGTAAGCATTTGTGGGCCCACATGAAGTTGAAAGTGCACTATGAGATGTTACAACTGAAAGTAGAAGGAAGGTTTTCTTGTACATACCAATTTCAATTAGGCTATGGAATGGAATCTCTGTTCCTTATCAGAGTTTCAGAGTTTTATCATATGTCTCAACCCCACCCTGCTCTCCCCTCCCCCTGCCCAAAAGAAAATCCTCACAGACTGCAAAAATGTGCACTCACGCGCGTGCGCACGCACACACATACAGAGAGAGAAAGAGAGAGAGAGAGAGAGAAGCCCCCATTTCTGCTAATACTGAGATGGGAAAATTTGCTAAGTTCAAATTATTTGAGTCACTATAAAATTGGAGATTGAATTGTATGCTAACATTTGAATTTATTTTCTCTCTATCCTCTTTAAACTGGACGACAAGTTGTATGTTATAGAGTTGATGTTAATTGGTTCTCCTCCAATTATGCCTTTTTTAGTGATTCTTTTTTCCATCTCTTCATATTGGGGGTTGAACAGTTGCACATGGTTGAAGCAACTTATCGAGTACGGGAGGCTGAAAAGCAGCTTTACAGTGAGAATGGAAGGCATCCTGATTATGAAGAAGTTGCAGAAGCAACAGGGCTGTCGACGAAGAGGATTAATGCAGTTATGCTAACCCCTAAAGCCCCAAGATCTTTAGACCAGAAGATTGGTATCAACCAAAGCCTAAAGCCTTCGGTCTGTCCATCATCCTCTTTCTTTATCCTCTTGTATATTTTTAAAGACCGATATCTCTTTCCGATCTTCTGTTCCTGGTTTTGACTAATGTATGTTGGTTGCTTTTCAGGAAGTTATAGCAGATCCCGAGGCTGAAACATCAGAAGAAATTCTCATAAGGCAATTTAGGAAGCAGGATCTGAATTAGGTGCTGGATACTCTAAATCCAAGGGAAAAGCAAGTGATCAGATGGAGGTTTGGGCTGGAGGATGGGATGATGAAAATGCTGCAAGAGATTGGGGAGTTGATGGGTGTGAGCAGAGAAAGGATTCGGCAGATTGAATCCAATGTCTTTAGAAAATTGAAGAGCAAGAAGAGAACAAAGAATCTGCAGCAATATGTAATCTCATAAGGTCTCATTCATTCCCCAAATTCTCACCTGCCTAGTTCTTTTCTCCACATTTTGTATGTACAATATTTTATAGATTTTGATCATGTAAAATCCGTTGTGCAGAGAACCGTAATTCTTTTTAAAATTTCCAAGAATTAATAATGATTCACCAATTTCAAAGCTCAACAGTACCTTTGGAGTTCCATTTCTGTTTTCTTGAGTCATCATCCTGGTAACTAAGTAGATTTTATTGCTGAAAAGCTCTATCAACTTTTATGGCTACCAGAAGCAATAGAACCAGCATTTTCTGTGCCATGATTTCTGATAACAGATTACCTTTGTACTTATCTTATTCATGCATAATAATATCAAAATTTGATTATACTTTTGCATGCACTCTCCTAAAATGCATTGCATGCTGGTGGATTGTACTCATTGGCAACTTTCTCACAATGAAAAAGCTCGAAGCATCTGATTATTGGTCTCCTCTGGGTCTCTACGACTCGACGTTATTGTTCTTTGGCTCATTGATGCTCACTGTATGTCTTTTGGTCAAGGCAGGCGATCTATAGAGGATGCAAGATGGACATGGTGGCTTCCTCTTCCTTACCAGCTCCGCAGGTGGTGCAACGCCAGGTAAGCGACGAGCCGGTACCCTACAAGCATGAGCGCCATGATGCATACGTCCATCCACATGTTGCTGAGTCCCACTGACTTGATTGCAGGGAACTCCACGACGGGGCACATGACTCCCGGCGAGCACTCGTAGCAGTCGGTCTCGCTGAACTGGACGCCGAGGAGGAGCTTGTAGCAGTAGAAGCTGTAGCTCAAATACTTGAGCCAGACAATGAAGGGGGGTATGTGCTGAACGTAGTAACCGCCGGCGATGAGGAAGACTAAGGTGGTGACGGAGGCAAGGGTGGTGGCCTGCTTGACATCCATGAGGAGGGCACCCATGGCCAGGCCGAGGCTCTGGGAGACGAGGACGCTGAAAAGGACAACAAGAAGGGAGAGGATGAAGGCTGTGGGACGTGGATCGAGTCCTCCCATCCAGTATATGATGAGCACAAAGGCAGTGGGGAGGGCGAGCTCCATGGGAAGGTCGCCGGCGGTGTGAGCCAGAAAGTAGGAGGAGAGGCGGTACATGCCGGAGGACCGCTCCTTGATCAGCATGGGCCGCTCCTGAGGGAAGGTGAACACGGCGTTGTATAGAGGGTAGAAGCCCCAGAACACCGAGAAGAAGAAGAGTAATGCCGTCTGCCAGACAAATGCATGCAACTCATTGTACGTTCTTCTTCAAAGCCATATTATGTATGTCCTTCTCCTTGCTGAAGAATAAGAGGAAGAGGAAGAGGATTGGGTTGATTAATTACCTTGTCCTGGATATGGGATGGCGGTGTATTCCACCAAAGGAGCCCTCCGAGGGTGGCCACACTGAGGACCTGAAAGATCCTAAGTTTGTTGAAGGCCTCGTACCTCCTCTCCTTGAGCCCCCTTCTCAGCAGCACCTGGAACTGCTCCCACCAGCTTGTGCACCATTGCTCTCTCTTTGCTGCTTCCCCACCATAGAATTAAGCAAGGAAATAGCAACAAGTAATGGTGCTGCTTTAAATGAGTTCTTAGTAGCGAAAAAGGCAAGGGACGTCGATTTGGAAAGCTCACCAGCGCTGGCCGCATCTCTGGTGTAGCCGTAGTTGGTTGGATCGACGCTGCAGAGCTCGGCTTTTAATCCGGTGGCGATGTTGCGGTCGTAGGCGGAGATGAGCTCCTCCCTCACCGCCTGCTGCTCCCTCTCCGTGCTACCGGGGGCCTCTCCATGCTCGGCTGCACGCAGGGAATCCGGCGTTATCCCTGAACAAAAGAAAAGTACCTTGAACCCGTGAAATGCTGGCCTGGAAACTTATTATATCCAATGATCTCTTCTGATGTATCACAATAGTTTTTATGAATTAAACTAAAATTTTCAAATTATGAGCAAGTTAAAGTTTTTCATGTGCAGAAGGTATGGCTTTACAAGTGCATGGTGAATGATGGACATGGTGAATAAATCCTAGGCCAAGCAAATGCTCAACAACGAAAGCATTCGTTGTGGGAGAGAGAGCAGTGTCCCAGGACTCAAAAATCTACGCCCATAACATGCTTGGCAAAAGCTGAAACAGTTCATTCTCCTATCCTGACTTAGGGGTACTATATCATAAATTTATAGGACCGAGGAAGACAAATCTATAATAATCTTTTCTCTAAACAATGTCAGGAAAGATGTTATCACTTTCGGTGGAAGAAGAGTATCTGCTACAGATCATACAATTCTTTTTCTATCTGCCGAAAATCTTTGATCCTCCATATACGTTCCTCTGGAATGCTCTCCTGCTTGTGCAGGGTTGTAGATCAATCGCTCGTTGTTGCTTGTTCATTGGTCGAAGAGAATAATTACTACTGATCCGAAAGGGACGAATAATAGAATGAAACAAGCACTTATATGTCTGTCATGTTCAATTACACACTCTCCACTAATGTTTACTTGCAGTAGTGGTTGGTTTATCCAACCTGATAATTGATACTTCACAAACTGGACGGAAACTGGGACACGAATTAAATCCACTACCCACCTCAAAGATCTTGCAGGTGGTGGTGGTGGAAGTGCTGTGGGCCCTTGATCAAGTGGGGCCCGTAGACATGTTCGTGTCAACACCCCTAGTGGGCTTGCTCGAGGAGCTGCCCTGGGCCACTACCTGCCCGCTGCCTTGGCCCACGCCGGATAGCAAGAAGGAAGGCACGCCCGCCCGCCCGCACGCACGCGCGCACGCGCGCGCGCGCGCGTTCTCTCTCTCACACTCACAGCAAAACGAGAGCCAGACCCAGCCGGACCGACGGCGACGGTGGTGCTAAAAATTAACGAAGAGGAAGGAGGGAATGCAACGTACCGTTTGCGAGGTCGAGGAGGAGGTCGGCGGGGTTGAGGGTGAGGGGCGATGAGAAGCCGATGGAGGCGAAGTAGTCGAGTGCCGCGTGGGCCCGGCCGTAGTAGATCGGGCTCCCCTCCGCCGACAGCACCACCACCTTGTCGAACATGTGGTACAGACGGCTCGACGGCTGGTGTATCGTCGTCACCACCGTCCTGCCTCTCTCCGTCGCCAACCGCTTCAGCGTAGTCACGATCCTCGCCGCCGTCGTCGAGTCCAGCCCCGACGTCGGCTCGTCGAGCAGCAACAGACTCGGGTTGATGAGCATCTCAAGGCCGATGCTGACCCGCCTGCGCTCCCCGCCGGAGACGCCGCGGACGAGGCGCCCGCCGATCATGGTGTGGGCCACCCGGGTCAGACCGAGCTCGGCCATGACCTGGTGGGCCTGAAGGACCTTCTCGGCCCGGTCCAGCGAGCGGGGGAGGCGGAGCAGCGCCGTGAAGACCAGCGTCTCGGCCACGGTGAGGTGCGGGTAGAGCACGTCGTCCTGTGCAACGAAGCCGGTGCGACGTTTCATGGGGCCGGAGAAGGGGAGGCCGTTGTAGGTAATCTTGCCGGAGAGCTTGCCGGCAAGGCAACGGCCCCCGAGGGCGGTGAGGAGGGTGGTCTTGCCGCTGCCGGAGGGGCCCAGCATGGCCAGCATCTCCCCCGGGCACACCACCCCCGTGATACCCTTCAGTATCGTCTTCTCCGCCGGGCCACCACCACCTCCTCTGCCCCAGCAGCAGCAACAGCAGCATGGCCCTGGGCCTTTGCTGCCGCGGTGGCTCACCCTCACCTTGTACACCACCTCCTCGAACTGAAGATGATCATCAGGACCAACGTAAACATGATCAATTTTTGAATTGGGATGCTTCATCATGGAATTTTCATTGTTGAAATATGTGCCTCGGATTCAAAATCCACTTCTATACACATATGCGTGACGGCTACAACATCCAGATGCATGCATGCATACGTATTCTTACCTTAAGAACGACGGGGAGCACTGCGGTGGCATGCGGAGTGCGACGAGGATTTGGATGAGGATTTGGGTGGCTTCCCCCGGACTCGGGCTCGTGGGGTCGCATGGCTTGTTAATTCTGGTGGCCCGTGATACAGTGGAGGTGGATGAGAAAGAGGAAGAGGAGGTGTTCTTATGGTGTTGTTGATGACGATGGCGATTTGGAGCTGGAGTTACATGTAGTTGAGAGGAACCACATACACGGTTCTCTAATATACATGGCAGAGGGAGAGGAGGATGGGCTGGGTGGACCTACCAATTAGCTTGCACTCACTTTTACATCAAGGAGGGAAAGCAAGCTTAGCTTAGTTAACACTTGTTGTGTATGGATGGAAGATGAAGTAAAATACATTTGCGTTTTTTGGGAGTTGGGTTGGTGTGGATCTGCGTGCACTTTAGGTAATGAATTGGAATGAGCATATGAGCACACAGCCACTTGGAGCGCACGCTAGGATGCGAGGCCTCTGCAAGGATGGCCCATGCTCGAAGATGTGAATTGGCCTCTAAATGCGATGGAATAAAGAGGACCAATTTTGGAGTGAAAGGGTTAAGCACACAAATGTCATAGTCGGCAGACCTTGTTCCAACTGTCATGGGGATATTAACTAATTAGCTGACAATCACTCTAAACCTCTCAATTTTCAAATCCACACTTGTTAGCAAGGTTCGCCGTCTCCGTACCGGACCTCATACCAGTGTTACATTAGTACAGTATCGGACAGAATTTTTTTTTTTTTTTTGTGTGTACGGAGTATCGGTACGACATCCGTACCAGGTGCTAGTACTGAACTGGTACAGTACATCCCGTATCGCTACGTTCGGGCCGGTATAGCATACCATGCTTATTAGGAAATTTTTAAAGATGTTAATATCTCTACATTTTTATCTACCAAATTTCAATACTTTTAGTATTGAATCATTTCTAAGGTTCAAAAGAGATAATAGATTATCATATTCTGCAACAAAAAAAGTACTGAAATCTAGTTTTGCCTAGTTTTAAGTATTGATTGTTAGGGATTTTAATCGGCCAATACATATGTGTGTGTGTGTGTGTGTGTATATATGTAACTTTATTTAAGTGCACATTCTGTTATATTATCAACAAACAGATGAGGCCTTCGGATAATTTTTGTTAGTGCTCTTACATAACTGAATATAGCATGCAGCATAACTACTTACCCCTGTGTATAACTATTTACTATTCTTTTTTAGCTTCTGTTTACTGCTTAAGATGTTTTGGTGTTCTCATATTATTATATTAACAGATATTATACTCTTATATTATTTTTCTATTTTTGAGAAATTTGTTGGGAGTGCCACAATCAATGTTAGTCTTTCCAGGAGTAGAGGGTTACCAACCAGCTGGCAAATTCTTGCTGAGATGTGGATGGATTATAATTTAGGCAAAAATGCTTAACAATTTAATCTGCACTTCTGCTAAACCTTTCAAATATGATGGTCTGGGTCTTAAACATAGAGGAATAAGGAACCAAATGAGGGAAACTTGAGAGGAAAAGGTGGCGGCTGTAATCATTTTTCTTCTCTACTGTAGGGTTTCTCTCTTACAACTTACACACACACACACATATATGTGTGTCTGTGTGTGTGTCTGTGTGTGTGTGTGTGTGTGTATGTATGTATGTATGTATGTATGTGTATGTATATATGTATGGATGTATGTGTGTGTGTGTGTTTGTATAAATAGATACATATGTATGTATGTGATCAGCTACTAGATCCCAAAAGCAGCTAATTTTCTTTTATGTGCAATTTATGTTACTGCATTGTAAGTCTGCATCTTTTCAATCATTTCAGCTAATTAGGTGAAAGTTTCCTTCCAGTTTTGGCTACAAACCAGGTCGCCCCATGTTGCATGGAGGGTGTGAATAATGTCGCTGGATTCCTGATTTTGAGACTGATGAAGTATGAGCAGATAATCTAATATCTCAAAGGTTGCGTTAAGACCCATGGTGACTTCTTTTCCATAGAATGTAATCTCAAAAAGCTCCTTAGTTGAAAAGACTATGGGACATGCATCTGAATGGAGAAAGGAGCCGGAGATGCTTGTGGTGCAAATAAAACTAGTTATAAGTACTTTTCACAGCCAAAAGGGGCTCACTTCAGTGGAAGAGAGAGATGGCTTATATTCAACATATCTTTTCTTGGATTTGGTAGAAACAAGCACATGCTAACCACTCAAAGAATCATAAACTTGGTCCATGATCATCTCAAAAGGCAACCCTCAGGAATATCTTTGTGCTAAAGAACTTGGTAGAACTGTTCGTTTCCTTTGGATAAGAAAGCAAAGGCATTTTGTGGAAAAGGGAGATTAGAAAGAATAAAGGCATAGCAAATAGTTCTTCAAAAAACCCATTATCCTTTTTTTTCTCCAGTCACCTGATTCTCAAGTGCATAATATTAAGATCTAGGAGTGGTTAAGCATCAGAATAGCCTTTTCCATAGAAAAATGAAAAAAAAAAAAATCTTCATGAGATACGTTGCTACATGGTTGCTTGTCCTTAAATATGAGATCATAGGTTGCTAGCGAGATCTTATATATATTTGGATTTAGAAATGATTAAAAGCATGAATAGACTCCAACTATTATCATGGATTCATTTACTGACATTCATATTATAAAAATCCCATGCACTTGGGAGCATGGGGCCACTAAGTTGGTCTGTCTTGGAATATCGTGATTTTGGAACAATAATGCACGTACACAATGCTTACAAACTCAAAAATTCCCATCCACTTGGTTGAGCCTACTTAGGGCCTACATATTTTAAAGATCTGTCCAAGTCTCAGCCTAAATGCCATCCCATGGTCTACCGATCTATAGAGAGCAAAATAGATTCATGAAGATGCTTTTCCTCCCACAAAATGTAGTTGGGACGTATTTGGTTGATACGAGCTATGCTTAAATCGAGGCTCAATCTATGAATCTAGCAAGAAATTCAATCCAATCCTATTGGATTATCCAAACATACCCTTAATTTCTGACAGAGCTTGTGAGAAACCTAGTTGAGCTAGAAAGCTAAACAATGCAACATATATGGTTATGGGCAGAAAAACTCCCCATCTCTTCTACTTATGATAAAAGAACGAATGCTGGATGATTCATTTCATGGAAAGTGGCTATGTTAGAGAGTCTTGATGCTTGTTTTCAACCATTAATCGCTAATTGGGTGAATCTGCTGATGATGGATGACATAGGTCAAGTTGGTGGCACAAAGTATTGTTGACTTAGCTATGCCATGTGTTGAGTTAGTGAGTTAAAGCGATACATTGTGGAAGACAAAAGGAAAGTGACAATAATGCTCCCCAACTTCGGGCCTTGCTTTGGCCTCCGGGGGCAAGGAGGAACAGAAGGTCAAACTTTTTCTTTTTCTTTTTCTTTTTTGTTTTCACGAGAAATTGTATCCTACACTATATGCATCATATATCATTGCACCATATCAATCATATATGATTGTTCTTATAAGTCAAATATTGAAAAATTTATTGTTTATACTGCATGCACTAGTATAATTGTACACAGACAATCAAAGCCTATAGTGTTTATGATGATGCAACAAAAAGCACATTTGATGAATAAAATTCACAGAAACCAACAACCGTGGTGCACACAGTCTAAATAATTATCGAGATGAGTGCTTAATGAATGAAGTTTATAGGAATGTGCCGAGGTGCACTGCCGTATGGTGCATACAATGACAGAGAATTTTTAGGGCGATGGCTGCCTTTCACCGTTTGATGTGACATAGACTTAGGCCGCCCCAAAATCATTAGTAGGAACGGTCTGACGTGGAGGGTCCCACAACATAAGCCCTACCACTTTGCCTCCCGTTGCCCCCTCTTTTCACATGTTTGCTTTTGGCATGTCGTGACCGACTTATTCTTTTATCCTCACATGCCCGAACTAAAGTTTTAGGGCCGGGAATTCATTCACTCTAGTTAATCATAGCCGTTAGATTAAAGATTTGTCGGGTCAAAATTAGGAAGCACCTGGTCGCAACATTATGGTAGCCCCAGTAGAAATGGAAACGAGTAGGATAGATTACGTATAAAATTTACCTACTCATATCCAAATCTATTTAAAATCTTACTTCCAGATTCCATCCTAAATTCTAGTAAAAATTTATCCAAAAAATTCAAACTTGTTCCATCAGAAAATAGTAAATTTGTCAAGTACCTGAACCCATCTGATTAATTTTTATACGGAGTGGGTTATTCAAGTTGGACCAGGCACCTAGGTTCGATTTACAAAAAAATAGAAAATAAGAAAAGAAAGTTCGAAAAGAAAAATTTTTGCATAATGATCTGAATATAACTAATATCAAGTAAAAATTAATAATATAATTAGTAATATATAAAATTAAAATTAATAATGCATGGCAGCGGTTTGAGACAAAAATGTATTGGACCTATTTAGCAAAATTTTATAAAATTTAAAATTTAAAATTTAAATCTATTAGAATTTAGAATGGATTTAAAATTTGACACTCGGATATCCACTAACGGTTATAT
>JAOXJJ010000819.1:8486476-8499101 GCA_025769935.1 Phoenix roebelenii
AACTCTTGAGAATATGCATCATCATCTTATTAATTCCTTGGACGATTCATAGACACATAAACAATATGAATAAAAAAAAATACCTTTTATTTATTCAATAATAAATAGTCAGGTACAAAATTATGTTCTAGAATTAATAATATGCCAGCCTTATTGGCTTCTAGGGCATATATCTAACAGCGTGTGCCAAAAGTAAACAATCATTCGCAAAGAGCAAATGTGAAATGTGGGCTGCTCCTGTTGCAGGGCTTGTCCGAAGGCATTATGGTCATGTGAAGGTTGAGATTGTGCATCATCGATGTGTTTCACAGGTGCAGTCAACAGGTGGCTTTAGTGATTTCAGAGGACAGTGGGGCTCCATGGGTGCTATTGGTTGTCTATGTGAGCACAGAGTATAGGGAGAGGAGGGTGTTATGGGAGAAGGCCACCTTCCTTCTTCAACCGGGGTATCCGGTATTGATTGCGGGGGACTTCAACTGTATCGATGGTTCGGAGGAGAAGCGTGGTGGAAAGCCCTTCACCAACAAAATTGAGGTTAGGAAATTTTAGGACTTTATTCTGTCCAATGGGCTAGCTGACCTTACCGGCCCGAACTTTACCTGGTGCAACAATCGACTGGGGCAGGTGCAAGTCCGAGAGCAGATCGATCGTGTCTTCGTCTCGATTTGCCTCAGACCATAGCCCTATACTGGTGAGTACCTCGCACTCCTTTCAGTCTTATTGCCATTTCGTTTTGAGAAGGTTTGGTTGTCCTACCCACGGTCGTGGGAAGCGGTAAGAGAGGCATGGTGTTCGCTAGTTCGGGGGAATGTGATGTATAGGGTGACCCAAAAGTTGGAGTTGACCAAACGCTGACTGATTAGGTGGAACAAGGAGGAGGTGTGGGATTTGTTCAAGAGAGTAGAGGAAGTCAAAACATCCCTTACCAAACTATGAGCCCTAGAGGATAGAGATGGGGGATTGGCAGAGGGTGACCAGGGTGAGCTTAGAGGGCTATTGGCTATGCATCATTCTCTACTGAGTCAACAGGAAGTGTTCGGGAGGCAGAAGTCGAGAGTTTAGTGGATTAGAGAGGGTGATTGGAACACGAAGTTTTTTAACAGTCGACCATCATCCGGAGATAGCAGAACGGATTCGCAGGATACGGGACAATAGTGGACAGGTGTCAGAGGACATGGATGTTGTGAGGAGGGTTCTGGAGCAGTTCTTCCGTGCCAGATGGACTGAGTCAGGGAGCATGAGTGGTATAGTACATGGGGGCTGGCCCATGAGGAGTAGGTATCCAGGGATGAGAATGATGACTTGATCAAACCAGTGTCGGATACAGAGATTCAGGAAGCCCTCTAGTCTTGGGTGAGGATAAAGCCCCAGGGCAAGATGGCTTTTCTCCATTTTTTTAGGAGGTATTGGTACATTGTCAGACATGAGGTACTAATAGTGATTCAGCAGTTCTTTGTATCTGCGTCGATGCCTGAGGAGTGGAGGCAGACCTTCATCATATTGATCTCGAAGAGACAAGACCTAGTGGAGCCGAGCCACTACTGACCGAGCAGTCTATGTACTACATTGTATAAGGTGATGGCGAAGGTATTGGTTCAGAGAGTGAGAGGCATCCTACCTAGGATTATATGCCCTAAGGAGAGAGCCTTTATTGGAGGACGGTCTATTTCTGATAATGTTCTCATTGCCCACGCGTTCATGACTGACCTAGCAGAGGGCACCTTAGTGTAGGAGTCTAATGGGGGTCAAACTTGATATGGAGCGGGCTTACGATAGGATGAGGTGGAATTTTGTGAGACAATCCTTAGAATTGTTTGATTTTTACCCTCAGTGGATCAAGTAGATCCAGGGTTGCATTTTGTCCCCATCTTTTGCCCTCATAATTAATGGTTCCCCGTCGAGCTTTTTTGAGTCTTCGGTTAGTTTGAGGCAGGGTTGTCCTCTTTCTCCACTATTGTTCATTATTTGTTCACACTCTCTGTCGCAGGCACTTCGACATGCATCTTCTATAGAAAAGCTTTTCATTCTTCCACCTTATAACCTCGTGTATTGGATTCAAAGATAATTTATGTCAGTTTAAATTGTCTAAGAACTGACAATACCTTCTAAATTTATTTCTACTTTTTTTCTTTTAAAGAAGAATAGCAAGAGCATTACATTATTATCCAAGTCTCTAACTTTGAGAAACATCATCTTCCATGATTGAAATTGCATATCAACATGTAGCAACCAAAGGTACGCCACCTCTCATTTTTTGTTTTTTAATTTAAAAAACATATTTTGTTCCCTCCAAATTTTCACTAGAAATACTTAGACCCCAAAATTCAAAAAAGTTGCAACTAATACCACCAAGTCAATTTTTTTGTAATGATATGATCCAGCTCATTATCTACCCCTTGACAGTATTAAGGGACAAGGACAAAAGACTAAAATATCCTTGCCAAGAAAGGTTTAAGATGCCTACTAATTATTTCTAGTCCATGAGAGGGACCGACATATTTTGGAGCCTTACCCCTCTTTTGACCCCATGCTCCTCCAGGAGGCTAGTAAGTGTCAATGGAACCATAACCATCGTCCCATCTACCTTCTCCCGATTTGCTGATCTCTCCAAATTCAAGATGAAGCAACAATGATCATGGAAAGGTGGATAATGCAGATCTCCAGCTTCTTCTCCACTATCATGGTCACGCCCCCCCCCCTCCCCCCCCCTCCCAAAAATAAATAAATAAATAAATAAATCTGATCCTCCTATTTTGATAGCTATCACGTACCAAATGATATCAGAGTAAACTCAGCCAATAATCTAGAAGACATTGTAGAACAGATTTATGTAGGCTGACCACGGGCAGATTGTAGTGCTTGTGATTGATTTGAATGGATTTGAACTCTTAGTCCGACGAGGACGTTAGGACTTAAACGGAAGAAGTATGTAAGGATCCGTGCGGAGTGTATTAGTCTCACATCGATTATTCGTCGAGAAGATCTTGGATACTTATACAAGACTAAAAAACTCAAACAAAATGCCTTCCAACTAGCATTTTTGGAATGAAATCATGAATTGTTACAATAGTTACCGCTACTTCCCTTCAGAATCACTGCCTTGAGCTGCTTCTCGCCCAAAAAATAAAAATAGGATAAACAATAGAAAAGCCTAAAATTAAAAAATGTTCTAGCCTTTACCATGATAGAGAGAGATTTGTAAGCCCCAAATGCAAAGCAAAATGATCCGCAAGCAAAATGATCCTCAGCAGCAACTCTACGAGAAGGTTCTTCCAACTAGCCATAGTAGCTCCCTTCCCCTAACTTTTTCCTCAGCACTTGAAACCGTGAGATTCTGAAACCAAGCATCTAAATCTCCACTTCCAAGGTCCCTAGAAATCATATTAACTGAGCTACCACAAAAGAAATTTGGTCAATTGATAGTCAAAAGAAATCATATTACTTTCTTCGTGTTGCTTACTTTTACTTTTAAAGATGTAGGGGGTGTCAAAACAAAGAAACTTACCGAGACTAGTATGCAGGCGAACCATCGGCCTACAGATTGTAATCACGACTCCAGATTGATTGCGGCTGGAGGACGACGTATCTTTAATGAGTCTGTCCCAGTGGCGGAGTTGCAAGCGGCATGGGAGGATGTCGTTCAGGCCAGAGTGTACCTAGGCGCTCGGCGGGTCTTGCTTGAGGGAGATTCGACTACAGTGGTCGACTGGATTCGGAGTGGGCGTGTTAGGCCAGATCTGCACCCTCTTGTGTATGATATCTGCCATTTTGTGGGAGAGTTGGACTCCTTCCGAGCTGATCAAAGACCACGACTCCAGATTGATTGCGGCTGGAGGACGGCGTATTTTTGATGAGTCTGTCCCAGTGGCGGGGTTGCGAGCGGCATAGGAGGGCCTCGTTTAGGCCAGAGTGCACCTGGGCGCTCGGCGGGTCCTGCTTGAGGAAGATTCGACTACAGTGGTCGACTGGATTCGGAGTGGGTGTGTTAGGCCAGATCTGCACCCTCTTGTCTATGATATCTGCCATCTTGTGGGAGAATTAGACTCCTTCCAAGCCATGCATGTCTTTCGTGAGGCGAACAGTACGACAGACTGAGTCGCCTCATTCGCAGCACACCACTCTGGAGCCGTCTTTTGGAGGGGATTGGAGCGAGTGTCGATGGCACTAGAACGTGTTTTGCTTTCTGATTATTCTGGGCGTTTTCACTGTTTGTAGTGAGATGCCAGTACACCAAAAAAAAAAAAAAGCCACCGGCCTACTAACTTGAACTTTAAAAGACTTTCATTACTAAGATACTGCCCACTTGAGGAGCGGTAACTAAGTAACTAAACTACAAGAAATAAGAGGTAAAATTGATTAAAGATAAAAGAGATGTACATATAAAAATATGGTAATGATTATAGAAAAGGTCCCCTCTTCATGGTTCCAGTTTTAGACATATACATGACCTTCTTAACTGCTACACAAATGTCTAATGATTAATTTGCTAGTTTGTGCTAGTTTGTGCCATTCCACTCACTTCCTGATAGTCACCATTTCTGGATTAACTCCCATGCATTAAATTCAATCTTCACATTGATAACTGTAGCAATCGTTCGATGTAGTTATGCCCAATACCTTGCCCCAAGCTTACAATCATTCATTCAGATCATGTTCTTTGTACCCTGTATTAAGCTGAAACTTACTCAAGCTTCTCTAAGTGTTTTATTTCATGCTGATTGTCTTCACCACTTGGTCTTACATTTTTATGCTCAGCTTATACTCAAATATTTGTCTTGGTATTCAACCAGCTACCCAACATTTTGGCTTCTGTTAGTAGCCTCTTTGCTCGACTTGTTAAATCGGAGCTCGGCACTCGGCTTGTCTCTCGAATTTTGGTGAATCAATGTACTTCCATTACCAAGTGTGGAGCCTTTCTTGCTATTATTCAGCTTCCAGTTCTGCCATATGGCCATTACCTAACCAGTCTTTAGACTTCTACTTTTTGTTAGAATGTGATACTTTTATTACATTGATTTTTTGATTAAAAACTGAAATTCGAGTTTTTATTGATTTGGTAAGATAAGAATAGTCTTCCTTATTCTCATGATGTTCCTCATTCCGCATTTCCGAAGGGGGATGTCCTTCACTGCTACAACACAAGCTATAACTCCTTGTTTACCGCTCAACCGAAAATCATCAAAAAACAACGTTTTTTTTTTTGTTTTTTGGTACATAATAGGAGGGAAGGGGGAGGGACCAGCCCATCCGCGTAGCAGCCCCCACTGGGCCCCCCTTCCACTAGAAAATGTTCAATACAGGTTGCAGGTTTCGCGTACCTTCCCCGATCCGTGGGCTCACTGCCTCACGTATGGGTACGTCATCCCAACGCCACCTTGGTACAAGTGGAAGGAAAGTATAACCGCCAGCAAGCCATCCGGGCATGGAGCATCCGGTCCTCTAATTTAATCGACGCTCGCACCTTTCGAACCTGGACAACTTGGGCGGAATTATCGCCCCCTTACCACTAGGCTACCACCTTGATGGCTTGTAGAGTTTCTTTGCTTTTAAAATATCATTCATGTTATGTTCAAATTTTTCATTACCATAATCTTGTTGGAATAGCAAATTTGGCCCAAGTTTTCGTACTTTCTATTGACTTAATTCTTAAAGTCTTCAAGAAATCCAATTTTGGCGCAAATCTCGAATTGGAATATGTTTAATTAACATGAGCATTTTATACAAGAAAATAGTGCAACGATAATTATTACCAAACAAGCAACAAGAGTACTTGAAGATAACTAGTTTGTTATTGACAAAAATCAAATAAAATCATAATCTAGAGACAAATATGAATGAAATTGTATCTGATAGTCATGTCTCCTATTAATCATATCTAGTGGCACTTATTTTTTTTACACATTTCTTGAAATCTCGTACATGTCACTCATTAGGTTTAATAAAAACTTTCTATTAGTAGTGGGGACATGAAGGGTATATGCAGTTGGGACATCATTTTTCAACACATTGATGTACAAATAAGTTGTTTTTAATGCAGCCAAGACAATGGCATGGCATTATTTGCTATCAGAACATATACCTACTTGCCTCCTCCCATCATGCGCTCCTTTTGGTGACATCCAGAAGGGTTTCACTATGGTTAGGGGTGCAAACGGATCGGGTCGGACCGGGTCCGGAGTGACCTCGATCCGATTCGATTTTTGTTCGGATTCTAATTTTGGATACAGATCCGATCCGGTTGAAGATCGGATCGGGTCGGGTCGGATCAGTTTCGAGTCGGATCCGAATCGGGTTGGGTTCAGTCCGAATCAGATCACATTTTTTTTGTGCTTTTGGAAGAATTTGGGCAAATCTAATTTGGTCATATCATAATTATGAGGTGTTGGGCGACCCATGACTTGAAAGACTTGCAATTGACCTCCAGTCAGAACGGATGGCCCGTGACGTGCTAACTAAGTCGGTCTACAAGCCAAATTTCATACCACACTATTTTTTTATCTATATGACTAATTGGACAGAACTTTGTGTCTCCCAGCTCCCCTCTCACGAGGGCAAAAAAAATTTGAGAACTTTCAAAATCCAATTCCATCGCAGAAATGGCACATGACCCATATAACCATATTCAGTTCAGCGTCCCCTCACTTTCTCCCTTCAAAAGTTAAAGGAAACAAAAACCAAAAAACAGAAGGAAAAAAAAAAAACCAGCTACCGAGACACCAGAGGTATCAACAGTGTAATAGATCGAGAGATAACCTTGACAGGCCGAGGTTCCATTGGATTCTATGAACCTATGCCTGTTGCTATCCTTCCTACTCTCCTTAGAGCTTTTCCCCTTTCTCTCTCTCTCTCTTCGGATCCATTCGGATCGGATCGGATCCGTTTGGTAAACCCAGATCCGATCCAGAAAATGATTCGGATCCAATTTTCGGATCCGACCCGAACCCACGGGTCCTCAAATTTGGATCGGGTTGGGTCTATACGGGTCGGATCGGATCGGGTCACGGATCGATCCGACCCATTTGCAGCTTTAACTATGGTGCTATTTTATATCTTTTTGTCAAAAAGTAGAAACTCATCCTAGCCTCTTCTTACCGTGGGCACCACAAGGATAGTTACCTTAATTGGGGACCAACCGGCCACACATCCCTTATTATTTTTTTTAAATTATTGTGGAATCTCAGGATAAAGGACCACCCTGATCCTGTCCTCACTCATCCATCAGCAATTCTCGACCTCTGGCTTTCTCCCCTAGCGCTCGCTTATAGTAGCTTCCTCTCATCTGGGACAAGCTGGTCACCCATAAATCACTAATCAGATTCAATAATGAAATATAAATATGCTTATATATAAATAAGATACATGTAAAATAGAACCTACCTAATCTATCCATGATATGTTCACTATATTCGTATGTATTATTAATCGTTTAAAAAGCTCAGAAAAGTGATGTTAACAGCAAAATGGTGAAAATTTTTTTCAGATATTTGTCAAGAGCTTGGAAAGCAAAAGTGATTACTATTCAAGAAGCTAAAGATCGAAACAAGCAATCATGCTCCAATCCGAGAGCACCTTCATCTCCACCCTCCCCTCTTATTCATCGGCACATCTTGATGTAGGTCCTCTATCTCCCTCGTAGGAGGAGAATGAATGGTCTACAAGGTATCAATTATTATCCTTGGATTTTACCCAAACTATGGTAGTTATAATTTAAAAAATTATCCTACATGGAGCTTGGAAGCACCACTATCCTTTTTGTGGTGATTGACTTTCTTCCCTGAATTTCAGGAGAAAAGGAATAGGAGAAAAGGGAGGATCCTAGGTATTGTGTGAGATAAGCGGGTTACAACGATTAGTTAGAAAAGAAATAAAGGAAGGTTTTGGATAGTCATCGGCTAGAGGCGCTGCGTCGGAAAAGTATTGTTAAATAATAAATAAACGCCCTAGTTGACGTCAAACTGAGTTGTAAGCGACCCGAATATAGGGTGCTTTTTGAGAGATCTTTAATAGATATGATTTACTAAAAATTTTCAATGAAAATTTAATATAGTCATCGTCTATAATTTACATTAATTTGCAATTTCTTTTCGTGCCATGGCCATTGGTTGTTGCTAGGTGGAAATAGTTATCGTACAAATGAATGCTAGATGAACATACAAATAATACCACAAATATATTTTCTCCCTTTTTAGTATGTTTGCGTGCTGCAAAATTAATTAATTAATTAATATTAGTAAGATGTTAAGAAAAAAATCAAGAAAAAATAGTAATACATGGTAACATTTTTTTTTTTGCTACACCGGACAACTCATATAATTCTAGTATGAACATATCTAAAAAAATCAAAATACAATAAGTTACAAGGTGTCCGAGGCAGCTCCTCCTCACCGATCCAAAGAACCCCCAGAGTGATTCGTCGCAAAGGAAGCCACTCAATCCGCAGTTCCATTGGCCTCTTTATAGACATTTTTTGCCCTGAAGATAATGCTACCACTAGCCATGCCCCAAATGTTTCAAGTAGGGAAAAGTGTCCCCCGGTGTTCCTATCCCCAAATCCAACCGATTATTGTGGCCGAGTCACCCTTAAGCAAGATGGCATTGGCCCGTAGCACATGCCGATCAGAAAGAAACCAGCCCAAGCTACCCTCAGCTTTGCCCTAGGGATTGAGCTCCCTTAAGATGCTGCCACTAGAGTCCGAGTCTCTGATCACAAAAATTGCACCACCCCTTCTGTCACCATCCAAAACACATCCATCAACGTTGAATATGAGGAAGCTCGAGGATGGGGGCTTCCACATAATGTACATCGTTCGAGATGTTACATGAGTAGAAGTAGAGTCTCAGATGCCCCGAGTTATCAAAGACCCTCCAGATAGATCTGCATGGGTGATCTCTGCAGCCAGCACATGGGCTTTCTCCAGGATGAGCCTTAGCATAGAGTTTCTCTCTCCGAATATCCTAGAGTTCCTTGCCATCCAAATATGATAAGCAACATAAGTAGCCTTGATGACCTCATGCCGAGTCTGAGGCATACCCGACCACCTATTGAGCGTCTGGGTAAAGGAGCCAGACTGGTGCAGAGCCTCTGGTGGGATATCAGAAAGTCTTCACACCCGCACAGCTCGATCATACTGGAATAGAATGTAACCCATAGACTCCTCCACCCCGCACCTACGACAAGTCAGTGGAATGCTCAACCCAAGCATACTCAGGAAGGCCTTAGTCGGGAGACATCCCTAATTCACCTACTATAAAAACAAGGCAACCCTCGGGTAAAGGCCAAACCTCCAAATCCTGGTGTAGTCTAGACTCTAACTCTGCTCACTCTAGAAAAGGTAATAAATATCACTCGCTTTGACTCTTGGGCTGCACAAAGCACTCCAGACTCTCACATCCATAACATCACACCCTGGAACCGTTAGCGAATGTACTCTCTCTACAAGGTGTTCTCCAAATATATGACTAATCCGGCTGAAGTTCCACCTTATCTCAATAGAGCAGATGAGATCATAGATCCAGAGTCCTCCTACGGCCTCAACATTGACCATGGTCAGCTAGAGCCTCAACGGAAGAGTGTCCATCCACCACATCCACACTGCGCCCATCTCCAATAAGCCATTTGATGTTGGCCAAAACAAGAAGAACATGCCTAAAAATCTTCCTCCAAATGAAAGAGCTTCTCCCTCCACTTTAGGATGCCCCATCAGCAATCCTAGGGCCATACCGGGTTGTCATCATCTGACTCCACAGGCACTTTGACTTAAAAATTAGCCTTACAGCATGTCTAGCAACCAGCGCTTCTCTCCTCTCGAGCAAAGACTAGACATCCAACTGTCCTTCTTGAGTCGGCTAGTGAACAACACCATAGGCAAGCAGGTGCACCCCATGTCGGCCACTTCACCTGCAGTCTTTGCATTGAAACAAATGGTTGACTTGAGTAGGTTCATCTTCTAACCTGAGGTCGCGCAATAGTCCTCCAAAATGCATCTAAGAACCATCGAATCCCTCGTCCTTGCCCTAGCCAGAAGGAGAGAGTCATTTGTAAAAAGTAGGCAGGAGATTGGCCGAGTCCCCAAGGCTGGCACGTAGGTGTCCATAACTAGTTCCCGACATGCTGCTCGCAAACACGTCAGTACAGATAATGAACAAGTAAGGGGATATGGGACAACCTTGACGCAGTCCGATCGTGGAGCGGAAGATAGTGTTGGCATGCCATTATCCAAGATGGCATCTGCACACAACCTAGAATCCAGCTGATCAAGACCTCATAGAACATGAAGCTCTCAAGGGCATATAGGAGAAAATCCGAACATACTCTATTATAGGCTCTCTCCATATCGAACTTCACTGCCATGAAGCTCCACCAACTTGTGGCGCACTGTAAATCTAACATCATCTCTTGGGCAATCAAAATATTATCCGTAATGTTTCAGCCCCCATAAAAGCACCTTACTCCAAGCTGATAACTCTAGGCAGTAGCAGCTTCATCTTGCCCACCATGATCTTTGCCACTACCTTATAGAGAGTAGTATAAAGACTAGTCGATCTAAAGTGGCTGGGCTCCATCGCATCTTAGCGCTTCGAGATAAGGATGATGAAAGTTTTTGATGGGGGGCGAAATGAATTGTCCGGCCCACAACAAAAGGGCCGCCCAATTTCGGCCCAATAAGCACCGACGCCGACCAGATGTGTTCTCGGTCCGGCCTAGAATCAGCCCAACCTCGGACTGTCGAAAGCTCCCCCAACCTCCTGTACCCGCCGACTTGCCTGACTAAGTCCAAGACGTCCTCTTCAATAATATGCCCCGACTCTTGAGCTCAGGGCACTCCGCCAGGTGCACCACGAAATACAAGGTGCTGGGCTTACCACACCACCCATCAGGCTGACCTCATCGATGCATAATGCGACCTCTCAACATGCTCGGTCTCGCCAACAACTGCTATCATGTGCATGCCCATGCCCTCCTATGTGGCCGTACATTGTAATGCCACTACACCACGCTTCACTAGCTGGTCCACAATAGTCAAAGGACGGCTCCATGACTATTCTGGCCATGCCCTATATGACTGTCAATACCTTACCGTTCTCAGGAACGGGGGGCACCGCACGCCACCGCCTAGATCTAGCTGCGCGCCATTCGGCTAAGTGCCATCCCCCCTTATGATGAAGGTAGACAATGCCTCCGCCACCTAGGCCTCTCCACCGGGACTATAAATAGCCCCGTCAGGTAACTCCAAAGGGGGACTCTCTCTCTCTTGAGAAAAATCAAATATACACCTCCCTAACTTCATCGTTGGAGGGCCCTTACCAGAAAGACCGGTAAGGCTTTGTGCAGGTACTCCGGCATGCGGGTGGCAGATCTTGCCCTCTTCCCTGTTGCCTCGGTGGCTCCCTTGACTCCTCTAGCATGGTTACCCTCGGGCCAGATTTGAACCACAACAGTTTCCTTCCAAGCATCTAGCATCGAGGTCATATTGAAAAATAGTTGGATTGCCCCTAGTACCTCCCTCCAAATGATGCTCCAGTGTCTCTTGAGGAAAAATGAGGAAAAGCCATCTAGCCTTGGGACCTTATTCTCCACCAAGGTCTAAAGCACCCCCCACACCTCGATCTTCGAGACCAGCTCGACGAGTTCAACGTTCTCCGCTGTCCAAACCCCACCATCTAGGGGCAAAAAATAGTGGGCCTCTTCTCGATCACTGCCCTCAGTCCACCTGGATCTGAAGAAATCAAATAGCACCTATCTTAACCTACTCTCCTCCTCTACTCTTTGCCCAGTCTCATCTCTCAACGACCGGATCAAGTTCCTCTATCTCATGATGATGGTAGACCAGTAGAAGAACCGAGTGTTCCCATCCCCTTTCCTTGATCCATTAGACCCTAGACTTCTGCTACCAGAATACCTCCTACCGTCGTTCAGAGAATGATGCAAAGGTAGTTTCTGTCAAAGATCTGCTAGCTTCTCCTCAAACAAGACACCATTGCTATCCTCTATTCTCTGAAGGTCAGCAATGGATGCTTCCACCTCATCCAAGTGTCTAAAGATATCACCCACCACCTTCCGGTTTCATCTTTGTAGCCTCTACTTAGTGAGTTCTAGTTTGCAAGCGACCCTCTGCATAGCATCCCCACGCATCGGAACCCCTCACGCCCTGCGAACGATGTCCTAGGATTGTGGATAGAACAGCTACATCTTCTCAAAGTGGAACATGTTATGGTGACAGGTTCTAGAGATAGTGCTAATCAAGAGCGGGCAATGATCAGAAGCAATCCGAGGAAGGTCACGAACCTAATAGATGGGAAAGCACTAAATCCAACTTGGTAAGGCAATGGCCCTATCAATCCTCTTCCATACTCTAATGCGACCAAGTCGGTTATTGCACCAAGTATATCTCGATCCCAAGAATCTAAGATCTACCAACCTATTAGCCCCCATTCAGTCACGAAACTCTTTTTTTCTACTTTGTCAGTGTAGGCCTTGCCTCCTCTCTTCTCCAAACACCCCTAGATGTTATTGAAGTCACGAGCAACCAAGGTTGGAATATCCTATGTGTTGCCCAAGGTGACAACCCAAGAGGGGGGTGAATTGGGTTTTCTAAAAATTTACGTTCCCTAATTTACTTTTAAT
>JAOXJJ010000819.1:8499201-8528352 GCA_025769935.1 Phoenix roebelenii
AAATATGCACACAAATAAACCTGAAATACTAGAGTGAATTCATTAGTATAATATAAGATATACTCAAATGCTTTGAGTTCATCAAAATCAAATGAGGGCTTAATCAATTACTCCACACTATGCAACAAGGTTAGTCACCTCACCCCAAAGGGCTCTCCTCACTCTATAGTCAGTATTGGCATATACACCCGACAAAATCTAAAGAGTTTCATTAGGTTCCGAGATTACCATTAGAACTTGCTGAGGACAGTTATGAAAAACATCTACAGTGGTTATGCCCCACTTTCATAAAACAATGATACCTCTCCAGACAAAGCTTGTGATTCAATGGCATAAAAATCCTAGGTTGCTGGAAACCTACATTGTGTTCGGAGAAGGCTGTCACCAAAAAGCTGTGCTCACACAAAAAATAATTGTTCGAGCCATGCACCTGAATCAGTCTCCTAAAAGAGAAAGTGAATGTGGGCTTGCCCACCCACCTGTAGTTCCACACAAGCATCTTCATTCTTCCACACGAGACAAAGGGGAACCCTACTCACTGCTCAGAGTCCCCATCCCAAGTTTTTCTTGTTGGACTGGCCCACTACTAGAGCTCCCATCCATCACCCCCTATTGCAGCGCTACCTTCGCCCTCCTCACTGCCACTATATGGTCCTCTAGCTTAGTGGAGGAGGATTGGTCAAACTGCCCCTAACAAACCCACATCCACCTACTGCCCCACCGCCGGCTAGCTCTATTGTTGCCGCCAACCAAAGATCCGACTCCACCACCACTTGGGTCGTGGATTTGCCGCCCATGAAAGGGACCAACACTTGTGAGGCACTAGAAGCTGGAGAAGTTGCCCCCGTTGATGCCGATGGAGAGCGAGTGATGTCAAAACCTCTAGCTCGATCGCTAGGGTCTCCCTCGCTGCCTAGGTTGAGATTGGGGCCACGTTGACGCTCGTCACTCACTCACCACCAAGGCCTCGCTTGCTGTCCCTAAGAATCTCAACCACCTGGGTCGCACCAGACCCACTAGCTAAAATGGCATGGTCCGCGCCATTGGGCCGGCCCAAGTCCCCTGTGCGCTGGCCCACGCTAACCCCCTTGATTGCAAGGCTCTCGAGCCTTTTAAGTTTTGAGTGACTAGAGCTTGTGTGCACCATTGCAACTTCTGGGCCAGACTGCTCATCCCTCGGCCCAAGCCCGCCTAACTCCTCAGCTGAGTCCACCAAGTCACGCAACAGGTCGAACCCCGACCCAGTCTGGAGACCCACCTGAGTCACCCAGTACTTGGGTCAGCGTCGTCTTCGGTCACCTGGTCATTTGGGGGCAAATGTTGACGCACCACCTTCGTCAGCTTCTGCAATCCATCTGAGTCTAGCGGCAAGCCAAGGGAACTCAAACGGTTAGGGGGTGGGGAAGTTCGGCCGTGAGGAAGATAAACCAGGCCCTGACGACTCTGGGGTTGACTCAGTCAATTTTCTCATCCACGACGGACCTTTAGTAGCCCTCGGCGCTCGGATCTTTGAAATCACCATGCAAAGGCCAAACACCAGCCTCCGGGCCAGCACATTTGAGCTAGAATCATGCTCGTAACCAACCCCCTAGCCTTCGCCTGCCTCCACCACCATTGGAGCCAAGGACTTCGACCTCTCCTGCAAATCTTCCACCTTTGCCGCCAGCTCCGGTGCCGAAAATTTGCACTCTTCATCTACATGCCCGATTTGCTCACGGTGGTAGCAGAAATTTGGGACATTCTCATACAAGAACGAGTGGCATGAAACCTTAACCTTATTCCTTCCCTTGATTTGAATCCCTAGCATCAACAACTTAGTGGTATTAATAGCCACCTGAACCCTAGCAAACCCCATCTTCCTCAGTTGGTTGGTAATACCATCCACAACCAGCGGTCGACCTGCAGTAGAGGTGATCTACATGATTGTCTCCTTATCCTAGTATTCCACTGGGAGCTTCAGCATCCGTAGCCACACCACCGTCGAATTGACGACGTTCGGCTAGGGACAAAGTCCAGAGCTCATGGCTCCATCGCCGGTAGCTGCCCCACCACCACCCAAGGGCTGTTGGAGAGGGCATTGTCTCGGTCCTCCTTCGATTTAAACCTCACCTTCAAGTGGTCGTCGGCAAGGGGAAACACCTCCACCTCATATCGGAGCTTCCTGCGCCCCACCACCTTTTGGGCCACCCACTCCGCTGAAACCCATTAGACGAGGCTTTGGATGACGACTGCCACTTTCTCTCAAGCCTGCCTAGTAGCCTCAATTCGACTGTTCAAAGACCGCCGTGAAGTGCCTTCGAAGGTTCTTCATCTCCTCCTCCGAGATCTGATGGGACGTCCATCCCCCGGCTTTGCACGGTTAAGCCTTTTCTCCTCACCCTGTTGTGGCGGACTATAGCTCCCTCCGGCCGAGGAGCTGCCCATTGTCTTACCCACTCGATTAGCCCTTGGTGCAGTGTTCGAGAGCTATTACAATATATGCACATTACCATACAATTTATTATGTGGAGGAAGCTGGGATGGATGGTCGAAATCCAAATCCCAATTTCATCGAATGGTGTATTTTTAAGTTTGGGCGAAAAAAAATATTCATCTTCCTTCGCACAAGTTTACTGTTGGTGTCGGATAGTGCAATGGTTAATTTGAGACGTGTGCAGCTGTTGAATGAATGAATTCGTAGTGCTTGAGGATATGTATGATGCGTGATCCAAAGGCCGCCGTCGCGAAAGGAGATTGATCATTCTTCGCGGGAAAGATACAACCCAACCACGCCGTCCAAAATCCTACGCATCAGACGCTCCAAAAAAATCGAAAGCGTTCGGACAGCAGCGGCTCGGGCGCGGGCGCGGGCGCGGGCGCGGGCGCGGAGGAGGGGTAAGAATGGAAAAATAAGAAGGAAAAGGGGAAAAAAAAAAGAAAAAAGGAAAAATAAGAAAGAAAAGGGGAAAAAAAAGAAAAAGGAAAATAAAAAGGAAACCTGCGACCAAAGGATCCAGATCGGATGAAGATCGGCCGGAAGAAGGGCGATACCGCCACGCCGTCCGATGGCGATGACGGAGCAGCGACCGAGGCGCCGCCGGGAGTGGCGGAGGTGGGCTCGGCGCTCGCCACGGCAGTAGAAGAGAAGGCGTCAGCGGATGCGGGGGCGGGCGCAGAAGACGAGGAGGAGGAGGAGGAGGAGGAGGAGGATGAGGAGGAGGGCGAGGAGGGAGAGGAGGATGGGGTGTTGGAGGGGGGAGAGGGGGAGGCGCCGAAGCTTGACGAAGACTTCTACGAGATCGAGGACATTAGAAAGAAGAGGGTCCGCAAGGGTCAGGTCCAGTATCTCATCAAATGGTAAGTATGAAGTGAAAATAGATCCTACCTACTGACTTCTCTTCTCCTCCTCCTCCTCTTATGCTTCCTATTAGGGCTTGATGTCTTTGTTTGTTTATTGGATTGGGGTACATGGAAGGCGGGGATGGCCGGAGACAGCCAACACCTGGGAACCCTACGACAACGTCAAATCCTGCGCAGATATCATCGAAGCCTTCGAAGAGAGGTTCGTTCGTGCCTACAAAACCATCCATGATCCTTCCTCTGCTCTGTTTTCTTTTTCTTTTCCTTCCGCTCTCAAGTTTAATGGTGGGGGGGGCGGGGGTGTGCTTCTGCAGGTCGCGGTCGACCAGGCCTTCGCGGAAGCGCAGGCGCAAGCACGGGGTTTCTCAAGGCGTGGCCAAGAAGAAGCAGCAGCAGCGCTCCGGCCAGACGGAGGAATCTCCCGCGACCGCCGCCGAGAATCCGAGACCACTGTCTCAGGACAAGATGGCCGCTGCCAATTCTACTGATAGAACCAGGGAAGCGGAGGCAAATGCGGTGGTGGAGGAGGGAAACGGGAAGGAGTACGCAGGTGCGGTCGAGGCGAATGGCTCTCCTCTGCAGGGAGCTCAAGATGAACAGAAGAAAAGGGGTGTGAACGGGAGTCCCAGTCTTGGGGAGCAAAAGGGACCGTCCATTTCCATCCATCTGCCTGGCGGGCGGGAGGAAGATGGTTCCACTGATGGGTTCTCCAAGGTGGAGAGCGCCCAGCCCTCGCAGCAGGGCAACCAAGTCACTGGTGCCAAGAGGAGGAAGTCTGGATGCGTGAGGAGGTTCAAGCAGGATTCACGTCCTTGTGATCGGGACGAGGTGCGAAATGCAGCTGCCAGGAGTGCAAATGGATCTTGCGGCAAAGGTGAAAAGTCGGGGAATGAAGATGTTGGATCCACTGAAGATGAGATTGGTGATAAGAACAAGTTGGATGACTCTGCAAAAGCGCTTTTTATTGCAAAGATCATTAAACCGATCCGTTACTACGCGACGGTGACGGACAATGTGCAGCAAGTGTCCATAACATTCAAGGCTCTGAGGTGAGCATAAGCTAAATTAGGCTTCTGACTTACCTCTTGCTGTATTTTTTTTTTTTTTGCAACTTGTGCACTTCCTTCTTCTTTTTGGACACTATTTTTGGATCAGGTTCAAGTTCAGCATGCTTATATGTTGCATGTTGCTAAGCAAACCTTCCAAAAGTGAAAATACCAAAAACTTAAAGCACCCCAAAAATTTAAGAAACTTCTTTAGTTTTGCCATTATATGAGATGAAACTAATTAGATATGCATGCACATTTAGAACTAATCAACTTTTGACTGCAAATCTTGCATGTAAGATTCTATCCTGATGTTTGATCTTTGTTGCATACCTGTGAGGCACATGCATTTTCTTCGGAGTTGTTGTTTTTATTTGTCTTGATCTATGCTGCATGAACTAACTTCTTGTTTCGAGCTTTGTGGCATAATCTCGAGCTGCATATCAGCTTGACCTTGTGCTTTAAATTATAAGCTTCTTTACATTTTAGGAATTCTTGAGTGTCGTTGCTTTTGGATCTTGGGCATAACACATGGTATGACACATTGCCATTTCAAAAATGGAGTGTCTTGAATCCATCAGCTCAAAGATGATGCACTTGGTAATATTTTGGAGTGTCTATTCAAGGGCGCATTAATGCAAGTGTCGATACTTCTCAAAGAGATTGATTTAAAATATTGCTACAATATTCCAATAAAATGCCATTAGTTTTAAATTTTTCATTGAAATAGGTCTCTAAGATAAATTTAATTATGTATCTATGTATATGCATATATTTTAAATCAATCTCTTTGAGAAGTATCGACACTTGCATTAGTGTCTTTGAAATATGTCTATGTATATGCATATTATGTATATGTATGTATTAATGTACATGCATATATGCCTGTATCTATGCAGGTGAGTGCTTACATGCTGAAGAATTGTCTGTCTCTAAGGGATTTTTGGATGGAAATTACATGTTTTTGTTTCCTCTTTATCTGCAAGCTTTCTAGTAGAGGGAGATTTTGAAGGGAGCAGGTTGCATTAGCTTTGATATGTGATCAGTAAACCTGGCCTCATTCCTTGCTAGCTAGCCTTTTCCTTGCTTACCTTGGCTCAAAATTTGGCACTAGTTCTTAAGACAGATAATGTCGAGTCTATGATTAACCAATGATAGAAACCTGCTCAATTCTTCCTTGGAGCCTTCTCAATTTAGAGTTCACTTCATAGCAAAATCCATTTTGTTGAAAAAGAGGCTTTGATGGCATACACATGTACACATGCATGAATCTATAAATGTGTATATATTTATTATGCACATGTAAATGTATATGTATGTATATATGCTTCTCTGTTTCTTTATCTAGTGTAGAAGTATTTATATGCTGAGTATTTTGAAGCTTGAAGTTCTAAAAACTTTTAAATTGGTTGTGCTCCTTTATTTTTTTTTTTATATGTTAACCTAATTAAACACCACAGATCTTCAACAAAAATGTAGATGTAGCATTGTCACCTTTTGTGCATGATATTTTGAATTTCTTGCTGAATCTGCATGTGTACTTATTTATGGTCCATTTCACATTGAGCATAGCTCATCTAAGCACAATGTGTCTTCTCAAATAGGAATACATCCTGTAGACCTCTAAATATTTTTTTACTCTTTTTAATTATTGATTCAAGGAAGATGTACATGCTTGATTGTGCATCCAAGTTTATATCTGCTGAATCTAAATGATAAAGAAGGCATACACACAACCCCAAATAGTCCAACACCTTTGGAGGGACATACTAAAGGGAAGAATACAAATCATGATTGTGGGGTGAAGGACCTGGTAGTGTTCCTGAAGGCATGCCATTAATGAGATAACTATGGTTTGCACTTTGTATTGCTTTATATTTTTCACAAATTCTTTAGGACATTCATACTAAGCAAAAAAATCACTTAGGATATTGTGCACTTTCTACGTAGTTTGCATTGCTATGGATGCACCTAGTTAGTTTGACTTTATTAGGTGAAAATGTCAAATGACCATTTTACTCATCATCATCATGATCCAAGTCCTTTTTTGTCAAAATGGGGCCAATTGTACTATGATCTGTTGCCAACTTAACTCTTGATGTTAATCCTTTTCAAGAGTTGTTGCTAAACTCTTTTTTTTTTTGGCTTAAAGTTGCTAAACTCTTTGGCCGAACAACTTTATGCAAGAGAGTGACTCCTAGAAGAATGGTCGGTGGGTAGGGAAGCTTATTTTTCCCAGTTCTTGCATTATCTTGTCGGTTGTCTCCCTTGCCCTTTTATGGATCCAAAAGAGAAGAAGAAAACCTGTAACGACCTAGGATTTCATCCAAAAAAGTTAGTCGAAAGGTATTATTTGGGTTCATTGGCCCTGTATATGTACTTAAGATCTACCCAGTGGATTGCTGATGTGGGAGTAAGCATACACCCACATGGGTCCTTACATACTCTTAAATCCTGGCCTCCTTGCTAGGCTAAGAGTCCAAATTCATGCAAATCCATTCACAAGCACCATAAATCCAATTGCACACATCACGATCGGTTTGTGGTCAGCCCCAATGGATCTGTGTGCAATACCCTCTAGTTCATATGGGCCATGGGGTAGAGCTGCTCCAATACCATTTTTAATAACTCAAGACCTCATCCAAAAGGCTAGCTGGAAAGTATTATTTGAGTTCATTAGTCCTATATAAATACCCAAGATCTACCCAGTGCATAGCTGATGTGGGACTAAATACGCTCCTGTATGGGTTCTCACAAAACCTATTCTTCTTTGTTGTTGTTTAAATTTATATAACCAAGGAGAAATCTTCTAAATTCCCACCAACTTGGTGAGAGTTTAAGAAAGCAGGCAGATTTTGGTTAAATGGAAGTGTAGTCCCATAAAAAAATTTAATGTTAACCATTTAGTAATGCTAATAAATAACTAATAATCAATTCTATTGGAATGATGAAGAAGTTGCAGTGGTCTAAACTCTAAAGGCAAACCATTTGAAAATAGAGAGAAGCAAGCATGGAATCTCCGCATTACACCAAGTCTAGTGTGAAGCACATATAGTGAACATGAGAAGAAAGGATGATTATGATCCCTTCTATTTTTTTGACTAATACAGTGATAAAAGAACTTCTATTTTTGCTTTATGCACATTCTTTTCACTTTCCCTTTAATTTATATTACTAAAACAAGTGGGATGCATTTTTTTGCTCAAAGGTGGTACATGGTTATGTTCCATCAAATGAGACATGGACAAGCAGCTTGGGGACTCAAGGGTGGAGATAAAAGACTTTTGTGCTATCATAGTAGGGATTGACTTTTTTTTTCCCAAAAATGATTGTATCAATAAACAAACTCTTTATTTTGCTTCATCCGACCCTTTCTTTTTGTCCCTTAAAGATAGAAAACCAAGTACTAGGTGAGGTGTACTTTTTCAAGAATGGAGTATGTGTAAAATGGAACAGGGACAAACATCTTAGTGACTCATGGATGGAGGCTTGAGGCCTTTCCCACTATGATAGTAGAAATTAGAGGATCCATATCAATATAGCTATACAACTCTTAGGGGCTGTTTGGTTGCATACGAATCTATTGGCATGCAAAAAGATTTGTAGTTATAAATGGAAATGCTGCAATTCATTTGCAGTTGCAAAAACTAATTTTTGTTTGGTTGCTGCTAACTAACAACTGCAAATGAATTTGCTATTATTTGCTTGCATGGTGCTGAAACAGTTGCAATATCCTTGCAAGTGACCAGGTAAGGTTAATCCCAAGAAACAGTGATTGTTTTCTCTTTTTATGACATACAAGCATTCATAAATTCTCAATTCCATGAAGTCCACAAATTTCTCTTTTCTCATGAAACACATGTACTAGCATCATTGACTTCTCAACTCCATAAACAAAAGGAACTAAGAAGATAGCTATTAGTTCATGGTGCGCACCTTTATAGATTAGCTATAGTCATAGGTGTCAAAGAATTACACACTACAACTCCATCAACATCTGATAATTTATGATCAGCACCATGGAAGAGAGAGAGGGAGAGGAGCTCGGAGAGGAGCTCGAAGAGGAGGGGGCGATCGTTGGGGGGGATGCTGGCTGTGGAGGTGGAGATGGAAGAGACTCAGAGAGAGATTAGGAGGGAGAGATGGAAGAGGGGCAGACAGCTATGGGGGAGAGGGTGCCCTGATGGCGGTGGAGATGGAAGAGCATGAGAGGGATAGAGAGGGGGATTGGAGGTTGAATAGGAGGGAATTAGTGATGATAGGTGGGTGTTGATGATGGTAGTGGAGATGAAAGAGATAGAGAAAGGAGAGAGAGATAAAGAGTGAAAGGAGATCCTATCAAGTTTGGCTAGATTTGAGCAGGTCCAACTTGTTTACCCCTTTTTTCTTGAACTCTATATTGCACCAGTTGCATTTTCAGTGGTACTGACCCGAGATCATTTGCTCATAAACCCAACTAATATCATACTCTAGGTTCTTCCTTGGTGGATCCATTCTTGTAGGTTGAGAACAAGCATGTTAGTTTGTTAATTATTTAAAATAATAAAATTTTGCTATGATGAAAAAAATATATTTGCTACTTCTAAAACTACTTCAGAGTTATCTATACATAATACTAATTTTTCATATTTTCTTATGTATATTTTTAATATTTTTTCAAATTTAAAAATAATTTTAAATATCAAATATTCAGAAAAAATATATTTGTTACTTGAGAAAGTACTTCTAAATTATCTGGTATGTGATACTAAATTTTCATATTGTTTTGTATTAATTATATATTTTTAATAATTTTTAAATTAAACAATAATTTTAAATATAAAATTTGAGAAAATTAATTTGATCTCATATCTATATAGCACCCTATCATGAATGCTGCACATATTTTTCTCAGCCTGTGGGAATGTATCAAAGGCTACTTATTTCTTAATTTTATTCAAATTTAGGCCTAGGTGACTGTGCGCATGATCATATCCAAACTTGAATAAATAGATAGCAAATTTAAGTTGACAGTATCTTGCATGCCCCGAACAATCTTCTTATTTTACAATTATTTTGGATTTTATTTTTTTTAAAATTTTTATCTAATTTTTTTAAATTAAAAATATAGATTTAAAAATATTAAATATTTGAATCTTATTGTGTAGATCATATATAGATTTACAACATATCATGAAATCATGCCAAAATCAAAAATTTTGGCATGATCTTTCCTTATTTTTCACTTGTTGCCATTTTTTGGTGTTAAAAAAAATGAGGTGGGGGGAGAGCTACGTTATCTTGTTTTGGGTTTGATCTGACCTTTAATCATCAAAATTTGCTGTTTTCTTTTTTTGCAAAATTAGGAGGTTTTTGAAAGAAAAATGAGAAGAGATGGCTTAGGAGGCTTTCTTAGGCCTCTCAATTAGTAAAATGGTGAGGGCGGAACGAGCTAGCATGTACTGGTGCAAACCGAGCGGTTCGCACAAATTCCGCTCCAAACCTTTCGGATTGGGGTAGTTTGAGTGATTTGCTAAAATTAAGGAGTAAACCGTCCCGATTCTACCCTGATACGCTCTGAACCGAGCAGTTTGGTATACCATGGGTGGAACAGAAGATAGAGTCCAGTCAGATATCTACCATCTCATTGCTGGCTTGGCATCAAATGATGCATTTTAGAAATGACATAAGAAAATAAGTCATAAATTTGTATTAGTTAGGAAGCATAGTCACCCATAGTGCTTTCTTTGTATTGGACATCCATGATCGTGCAATAAGAGCGTCGTGGAACTTGTATTTTCATCGGAACCATCCTGTAACCCTACCTACCTGCAGAACATTCTGTGATCTGGTTGTGCTTTTATTCCTTTTGTGTTTTTATTTCTTTTACTTAAAGTCAAGCAGTCAATAGAACCGTTTGTCTTAGATTTTTGTCCGTGTCATTGAGCACTGAATTGGAATTATGCAGATGCAAAAGTTGCATTACTAAAGGAACAATCTGTTATGTCTGTCCACTTATGATTGTAGCAGTATGGTAAAAACAGAAGATCTATGTCAAACTGGATGTCCCTTTTTTTCTTTTTATATTGACAGTTATTTCAAATAATTTATATATGATAATTTCTTATTAATACTTGTAATAGAGAAAGATGAATTTGGTAGGGGATTTTTCACAAAACCTTGTTTCCTTCATTTGCCTAGATTATATAAAATAAATTTTAATTCTATTTTGCTGCAGTGTTGCTCTGTTCGGTAGAGGCATCTAAAAACTAGAACTTGATGACCTGCATGCATTGCATTTGCTAATTTAGAGTGTGTTTTTGTTTGTTTAGATGATTAGTGAGATTGTTAGAATACTAGTAGATCTTGATCATCATGGATGTTTATTTGTCGTGGAATATGTTACCGAGAGTCCTTTTGCTTGGTAGGTCTGATGGGAAAGAGGTGCTTGTGGATGACAAAGAGTTGAAGGTCAATAACCCACTGCTGGTATGATTCCTGGTCCTATTTTGCTTTCTGTTGAACTTCTTTCTTATGAAAAGTAAATTAACGTGTCTTGTTGCTTTCTTATGTGGCAGCTAATCAGTTTCTATGAGCAACATCTTCGTTATAGTCCACAGTCATGAGAAGCTTCTTTAGTGCTTTGATCCAGCCTACTGCTAGGAAGGCTGATTTACTGGCTGATTGATGCGTCATTGGAGTATGTTTAGCAGCAATTTTGTCTGCAGTGTTGTTTATTTTAGATGACTTTAGATCAGTTTATGCTAAATACTCCCTCAGAACCTTTACAGTTGCATCTTCTCAACTGTTAATACCCAAGAGGAATGGAGGAGAGTTCACTGTTGACGACCTCTTTATAGTGCCTGATGATATTGTTGGATAATTGTGCTGGACGCCTATTAACATGAAATATAGTATATTGTATATTATAGCTATAATTTCATTAGTGCTGCAAGATATTTATAAGTATATTTGGGGTTTAAGCAAATAGATGAGCATGATTGCGAGTTCCCGCACTTATGGTATCTTACCATGAGGTGCAGGTGAACTTCATTTGCTACGTTACATTGAAAAGACAAAAAAGGGAAAAGAGAAGAAGCTTTGTTTATTAGTTGCTATTCATTAAACCATCTGTGATATCTGCAGGTTACTGAGGCTGCTAGTTATGCCTCCAGTTGACAGCGAGCAAACTTGCCCTACCAACCTGTCCTTTCCAGACTGATCGATCTGTTATTTTATCCATCAGTCATGGATCATATTTTCCAGTGGTGGAACGACTTCCTCATATTTTGTTTTCAGGGTATCTTCAATTTTATCTATATGAATTTGGCCGGATTTAAGACTGGTGGCTCTGGTTTTTCTAATGTGTTTCAGATCGCTTGAGCATGCATGAGAATATGCCCTTTATTTCCATTTTTTGCATTGGATAAAAACCAGATGGATTGATTGAGATGGTCCCTCCTAATATGTTTCAGTGCACTGGGATTTTAGGAAGTCAGCACTGTTTCATCGGTAGACCACCCAAGTACAGCATTGGCCCCCTTTGGCATGGTACAGCCGGCCATATTTTCCATTTAGTAATTAGAAGGCACGAACAAACAGTATCCCGTTGGTTAGGTCAAGGTTTTCATCTTAGAGTATTGATTTGTATCCTTATTGGTCAGACCCAATCGAAAATCTCTTGATTCAGACCAGAACTAGGTCAAATAGGATTTGCAGTTTGGATCGACCATTTATCCATGCTAAAATTATTATACTTAATAATCAAAAATACAAAATTCTAAATAAAATTAAAGAAACACCATATTAAACATGAATTTTTATTCAATTTTTATTTGATTCGAAATTGATAATTTTTAAGGTATAGATTTACATAACTGTAATTTTGCATATACTTAAGAATATTGTAAATAAGAATCCAATTGAGTAGATAACGAACACTTAAAATTCAATTAAGTTAAGAGTACCCGAGACGAGGCTTAGCAGCTAGGATGAACAAAAAGGGGTTTAGGTGAGGGTTTATCTAGTGAACTGAGAAAGATATTTGAAGAGGAGAAGGGATGACTCATGATATGCCAAGAAAACAAGGCCGCTAGATCCCTTTTGAAAGGCTACAGGCTAGTTTGCTCTATTGAGCGCTTGCATCAATACTCATGCGCGATCGGGTTTCAGATGTTTTTGGTTATGGCTACGAGAGTGGGCAAGGCAGCGGGCAACTCATCTTCCGGTGGGAGCGGGAACTGTCGGCACGGGGTGAGGAGAAGGGAGGCTTGGTGAAGCCGGGGGGATGGGCTATGCATCGAATCTCAGAGGAAGAGATGGAGAACCTCCAGCGGCACTTCGTGGCGGTTCTTAAACTGTCGGAGGATCATATTGAGAAAGGATTGGGAGAACTTGGCGGTGGTCATCTGGAGCCACAGTCGTCGGGTTTCGACAAAGTGGGTGGCTCGGGATATGGCACTATAAGGGAAGACTCAGCATGAGGTGGAGGCCATTCCACTCGCTAAGGATCACTTGGCTCTGTGATTCAAGATGGAGACCGACCGGGATATCGCCCTCACTGGCTGGGAACCATAAGCCATGGGCCCTCACCGACTTTGTTTTGGGGCCAGACACAGTGAAAACGACGGTGGTGTGGATTCAGATGTTGAAGCTTCCGGTGGAGTACTGGGACAGGAAAACCATTCTGCAGATCGCCGCCATTAACGGCCGATCGTTGGCCATCGATGGCATAATAGAGCAACAGAGGATGATGGGGTTTGCAAGAATTAAGGTGGCCATTAACACCACCACGCTGCTGCTGCCCAGAATTCAGACCAACGGCAAATCCAAAGTCCTATGGCAGCCCTTTGTGTATGAAAATATTCGCAATTTTTGCTATGGGTGTAGGCGAATCAGGCACGCCGAAGCTTCTTGCAAGTACACGGTATCATAGGGGGACGTGCAGGATCGGACGCGGTCCCTGCCTCCCATGGTGGTAGAGACAGGTGGAGACTCAGAGGGTGGCGAGCAGCTAGATTCTAGTTCTGATGAGATGGCCCGAAGGCTGATCTTCGGCCATTGGTTGGTGTCCATGAAGATCCGACTGCCATGAGCTGTGAAGGGGTCGCTGCGGCCAAGGAAGATGGTTGAGTCAACCCTAGAATCGTTGTCCTCACGGCCGCGCTCCACCTCTAACCATTCGAAATCTCCTAGTCCGCTATCGGACTTGAACGAGTGGCAGAAGTCGACGAAGATGGCACAACAACGATCACCCCCGAAGGACCGGTACGCCGACGAGGGAGCCAACTCGGGCATTGGGTTTGGGAAGACTCAGCGAAGCCACCGAGCTGGGTTGAGCTTCGACCCATTGAATGCGCTGGTTGACTAGGCTGATGACTCGGGCAGAGCTAGGCTGGGCACTGTGGAGGATGCTCCAGAGATAGCGATGGTAGACACGAGCCTAGGCTATTCGAATAAAAGGCCCACGAGCCTAGCGATAGGGTCGGCGGGAGTGGGCATGTGCTCGACAGACTCGGATCGGCTCGGTGGTGTGGAATGCAGTACCTACGCGGACGGGCTTAGCGAACCCAAGGCACCTGAGGTGGAAGCTAGGAACAGATGAGGCCCTATGAGCGGGAACCAACTACTGCCCCTGCCTCCGCCCAAGCGTCGACGTCTACCCGACGACTATGCCTTCCGCTCCGGCAATGCCCAGTTCTTCTTCGACATCGCTGGGGGGTTCGCCTTCTCTGATCTTCGAGGTTGTTTGAGCTCGTCTCCTTTCTGGTGGCGACATTCTAGTAGATCCTGATCCCGTGGCGTCGGCTCTTCGACCGGTAGCGGAGGCAACGGTGCTGGTGGTTGGGGAGGCTTTCATTGGTGGCAGGCTAACAAGTGGACACTTGGACCAGCTCCTATTTGCTGCGAGGGGGAATCACCAAGCAACAGTAAGGAGAGGTAAGGCAGCTCTGCTGGGCAGAAAGGTGGGAAGGGGTGATGCAACTAGGCTGGCCCATCAAAAAGAGCAACGAAGTGGGAATTCATGCGGCAAGGAGCACGGTCCTGTTGTGTTGCATGTGGAAGAATGAAGATTCTTATGTGGGCCTGTAGGGGAGCGGTTAAGCCCTCCTTCATAATTTCATTTAGGATATTGGTCCAGATGCATGACCTAGACATTTATTTTTTGTGTGAGACGCGGATCTTTGGAGATAGTCTCTGCCGTGCACAGCGTCGTTTTTCTACATCTTGGAAGCCCTATGTAATTGAATCTCAGAGTCTATCAGGAGGCATCATTATTTTATGGAAGTGGGGTGTCGCTACTATGGATGTGTTCCACAACTGTCCCCAGCAACTGTAATGGTAATTTCGAAACCCAATAAAATCCCTTGGATTATGTCAGGAGCGTTTGTTAATACTGATTACAGGGTGAGAAGGGCCCTTTAGGTAGAGGTGACTAATCTTGTTATAGAGAGAATCCCAACCCTAGCTGCTGTTGCTTTCAACTACATCCAAGGAGGCAAGGCCTACACTAACCAGCAATTGTATGGATTGTTTTGCTTCTCTGATCATGTCCCCAAATAAAATTACGTAAGATTCAATTAAGCTGCATGAAAAAAACCAGATGGAACTATAGCATTTGTTAGTAGATGAATCAAAATAGAGGACAACACTGATTGAACCAACATCACCCTGTCGGCCATCAAGAGAAGCTTCCACTTTCACGTTTGTAATTTGCCATTGATTTTGCCTATAGCATCATGTAAATCTAGCTAAGTTAGTATTTTTCGATTGCAGGCACATCAAGATAAGAACTCAGTTTAGCTAGCTCGTCCGACTCTAAAACAGTTAGGCCCTGTTTGGCATAGCTTTTGGTGGACCAAAAAGCACTTTCTGATACTCCAAAAGTACTTTTGGATGGAATAGAGGTATTTGGTAAAAAAAATCAGAAAGTTAATTTAACTTTGCTAGAAAGCTAAAACAACTTCTTGGGAGAAGCTCCAAAAGTACTTTTAACATGCGTCAGAAAGTTGTTTTGATTTATTTTTTTTCTTTTTGGACCAAAATACCCATAAAAAAATATTGTAATTACAAAAATTAGTTCCCAAAAATATTATATTAATAAAATATTAATATATCATGATAATAATTATCATATTTTATATCTTTATTATTGAATTATACTATAAATATAATATTATATTACATTATATTATAGTACATTGATATGTTATATTATATGATATCAAAATATGTTATATTATTATGCTATAGTATGCAATATTATATTACTTTATTATAATAATATTATATTACATTACAGTAATATTATACTATATCATATATTTATGTATTAATATATATTATATTTTTTTATGCTCTATTGTATAATACTATGCAATGTCCTTTATGGTTATTTTGTCATACCAAAAATACTTTCTAAGTTTGCTTACCAAACACATATTAAAGTTTAAGAACCCTTTAAAATATAGATCAAACAGCAAATAACTTTTTATAAAAGCTCTACTTCAAAAAGTTCTACTTCTGAAAATTCTACTGCCAACAACTCTACCAAATGGGGCCTTAATATATTCATTTGTATGAGAAATTGAAGTTTTTGGGCTGAATAGAACAATTTAATTTGTTATGTTAACCACATGTCCCGATTGCGAACAGTAATTAGAGATCACCTGCATGGAAGCTTTGCATTCTTTTAACTTGGCCCTAGACATAAAGATACAATCATCAGCGAATAGCAGATGACTGATTACCGGGCCCTTTCTCCTTGGTTTGTACCCATAGATTTCTCCTTGAATAACCTCCACATGAAGAGCTCTTGTAAGCATTTCAGCATACAAGATGAATAGGTACAGCGACAACGGACATCCTTGTCGAAGCCCCACATTTGAAGGGAAAAAAAATTACAAAGAGAGGCTGTCTACAAGCACTGCATACCTTGGTCTTCTGATACAAGCTTCAGTCAATCCCACAAAAAGTTCAAGAAGCTTAAAATGAAGCATTACAGCTCGGAGGTAGCTCCATGTCTAGTTTGACAGCCATCAAAAGGTTTGCAGCTGGAGCTTGTCGAGCGAACAAATAAATTCTAAGCAAGGATGATGTTATCAGTGATAACAGCCTTTCAAGAATGCTGCTTGTTCTTTAGAAATCAATTTATCTAGAATTCTTCGAAGCTGAATTGATAATATCTTTACAACAATTTTATGGCTAGTGTTGCTGAGACTAATTGGGAAAAACTGGGAAGGTTGATTAGGGTTCTTAACCTTCGGAATGAGAACCATAAAGGTCGTCTTCCACTCATCCGGCATGCATGTACTTAGAGGCTGCAATGCCAGCCATCCATCCCAATGACCCCGGGGATGCGTTGGGAGAGACGAAACCCCTTTGTCCCTGGGAATAGTTCCACAACCTGTTTGGCCTTTGGGAGAGACTAGCTTTAGGGAAAAGTTTTGGGAACAAACAGTCGGGATAAGTGATGTGCCAGGGAGAGATCAGAAATTGTTGACCGGGATAGGAGGGATTCTGTTTCATAATGCAACATTTCTGTCTTGCCAAATAAAAAAGTAAATAGAAATTAACATCAACACCCGAGGAGATACAGGGTTAGCATCTAAAAATTCAAAGATAGGGATGAAAGGTCCAATGAAAAGGTGGTGGGCTTGTATATATGTCACACCCCAGACCCGGAGTGTAACAAACGCTGCATACCGGCATGGTAGACCACACAACTATGCAAGGTTACATATCATATCAAAGCAATAATAATTCTTAAAAAATTATTTAATCAAGAACTTATTTAAATAATTTTTACAATAGTTTCACAATACATAAGTGATTTTATGCTAATTATTTACTTAAATTAAATAAAATATTCTAACTGGTCTAAATAATTGGACTAAAACTTCAATAACCGAACATATCTTCAGAAGATCTAGCGCACTCCTCAAGTTCCGAGCAATTACGTATCTGGATCTGAAAAATAAAGAAAGTATAATGAGCTACACTAGCTCGCTAAGCAACATAACACCCCAAAGTGGAGTCTAAGCATGCCAGATAGTAAAATAAAGAACAAGATATTGATTGAAAAATAAATCAATTATCGAATAGTACAAATATCTCTTTATCAAAGTATACCATTATTTTCATAAACTAATACTAGAAAACCAACATCAGACTATGGTCACATAACCTAGTAGCATGGGTCCGAATGCACAAAGTGCCAAACACCACCATTCTTAATCATTGGTGGTATGGTGTCCAAATATCACTATTCTAATCATCGGTGGTGCGGTGTCGAAACTAGTTTCTCATATTATAAGCGGACAAGACCAATGAATAATCCCCATTGGCGAGGCCCGATCATAGCCGTGCTAAGAATACATACATATAATTTTTTTTCATAATTTGCCTAATCACATTTTCTATATTTTATAACCTATAGCCCATAACATATTTAAAATAATTACTATCATATAGTTAACATGCCCGACCCATTTAAAACTAAGTATAAAATAGATATCATAATCAAATTTAATCAACTAATTATTATTTAACCAAAAATTTGAAAAATATATTTTGAAGCATTAAGTTACTTACCTCTTTTCACTTCAAAATCCTACTTCAGATAGGCGAGCCAGGTTCACCTATTTTAATATCATTAAAATATCATTAATTTTATCGCCATCTTAAAAGCCAAGCAAAGTCGAAAATTAAAACACTATTGGAAAATGGCCTCATACCCCCAAATCAGGTCGGTCAGGTGATAGTGCCCGACCTCTCAAGTCAGTCAGAGCAAGAAGAATTCAACTGGTCAAGTGAAGATCAATGATGGCTAAATTTCAAAAACATCTAGCTGGGGCGAAGTAATGGGCTGATCTACCGCTAGAGTATCGGGGCAGTTTAGAGCCTCCACCTAGGTCAACTTGGATCCGAGCAAAGGGAGTCAAGGCTCTAAGCCAAGATCCCTGGGTCTACCTAGAGAGAGAAAAAAGAAGAGAGAATCTCAGTCTAAGTCTTGGTCTAATTCTAATCATGGGCCAATCCGAGTGGTCCGGGTCAACCATTAGTGGAAATATCTAGATCTAGTCGGATTATGGGCTTGATCTAAAGAGATAAGATCACATCAAGGGATGTTTATTTATATATATACATATTAATAAATGAGGGAAAATAGGGAGAAACATGGAGAATTTTAGAAGAAGATGATGATGAAACAAAGAGGAGAAGGAAGAGAGGAAAGGAGACCGAGGAAGGATGGGTATTGAGGATCCGGCGACTAAGCATGGTGGAGCCGACGGCAGGCAGCAGCCTTGACAACGATGACCGAGGACCACAACCACGGCCGAAGATGGTGGCGATGGCCAGTGGAAACGGTCGTGCTTGGCCAAAATAGAGAAAGAGGAGGGCAGCATCCCCACTTACCTTGATGGCAGCTTCTCGACCAAGAAAGAAGCAAGAGGAGGAAAGAAGCTCTCTGGCGAGCTGTAATTACGACGGCTCTCGACTGCGATTGTAGATTCTAGCGGATTCCGGTGATACAAGTCTCAAAACAAAAAAATAGGACAATGAAAAAAATAGAGAGAGGAGACTTTAGGCAGTGGTGCTCGGCCGGGGTGGTACGTCGGCCACCGGAGAAGAACAAGGAGGAAAAAAGCTTCATGCCACATTGGCTGGAGAGAAAATGGAATTTTTATAGAGGATTTTAGGAGAAGATAAGCTCTGCTTATCGGCAGATCCGACTGGTTGTTCGTCGGTCCTCAATGGACGCCGACCATTCTCACTGGCAGCCGGTCATTCCCACCGGCCTAATGAATCCCACCAACCAAGGTTGGGAGCCGCCTTATCCCATGCTCGTGGATCGAGAAGAGGAATGCATCCTGATCTGTTTCGATCCCAAATTTTTATAAATTTTTCTGATTGAAGTTGGTAGGTATTGCCGACTTCAATCTGGGTGTGCCCAATTGGGCCGATTCTCACATTCTCCCCTTCTTTAAAAAAAAAAAAAAAAATCGTCTTCGAAAGTTTAGAAATCTAGGCCTTCCAAATTTAGAGATGTTCAGCCCATTAAATAATATAAATCTAAGATCTCGTTCTTCTTATTCAAAATTAGTATAAGAGATAAATTTGGATCAATTATTAAAAAAATAATATAAACTAGCAAGATTAGCACTAGATAAGTGACTAATTAAAATCTAAGATTGAAATCATCATCTTGATGTGAATGCAAGTTCCCTCCAGATCGAATAGGGATTAATTCAAAACAAGATCAATTAAAATTAATTATATTTGGGATAGAACTTGAAATAAAATGCATTCAATAGATAATGACAAACCTTAATTAGAGTCAAATCATTATATGGCTAGGAAGGTGATCATGAAATGAACATGTAATAATGGCCTTTAGACAACATCAGTTTATCTGAAAAAAATGATTGGCATCAAATCACAAAGAGTAAGTCTAAGAAAGCAAAGTATTGATACCATGATTAAATATGTCACAAGGCTTAAAATTTAACTTAAATTTATAAATCATAAGGAGGGAATAAATAACACATGATTTATTCGAATATTTAAAAACATTTAGATCATGTTTAATCAATAATCAACTTACCTTAGTCATAAAATACTCAAAAAAAATTCCTTAGTATAGCAGTAGAAGAAGCTATCAGAGAGAATAATATAGTCATTTCATGATTAACCTAAGAATCAACAATATTCACCTTTCCTTATTAACAAATGCCTTCTTTATTGAAAATTCTAGTCTTTTATCATAACATATTACAAAATATAGTCAATGTTTTTGACCAATTTAAAATGACTTGGTCCACTATACTTTCGTTGCGTAACTCTGATCAATATTCTCCTAAATTTTTTAATAATCCTAGATCATTTTTTTAATAAATTCCAAGCAAAGATTTTATCCTTACTTTTTAAGTATACTAGATCATGATTATCCCTCGAGATAATTTATATCATTGTATGATCAAGTAATCATATTCTAAATCCAATTTGAGCTGGGCCAACTCTAGATTTCCTTGATAATTCTATTATACATTTTGATATCGATCTCTCTTTTAAGAATATTAATTCTATGCTCTGATGAATTAAAATATTCCAGATTAACTTAGTCACGAGCATATTCAACCATCCCGAATCTTTTCTTTCTTATTAAACTTGTTTAGGCCTCTCATGAAATTCCACTAGCATTAATCCAATGGTGATATAAGATCCATGATCAACTCATAAACTTATTTTTTTAATTATTATTATTATTAGTATTAGTATATTTACAAAAAATCTAATAATCTAGTTCAAAGATTTAATAGAAATTCTACCAAAACATTAGCTCTATAATTTCACATTGAGATCAATTCCACCAATAAGAAAAATATTTTTTTTCTTTTTGCAATATTGTAAATGTACATGATCTTGTAAATCTACTAAATTATCTGAAATAAAGAGACCAAACTACATTAATTTAGAGGATCTACTCAAAACATCATAAATTTATTAACTATTCCATCCTTTTAATAATAGTCCTTTTTTTGTCAAAACATCAACTAATGTTTATTTAATTAATCTATTACAAGATCATAAAGTACTACATTTTATCTATAGTAGAATATTTGGGCGTAAAATATTTTGCAAGTTTTTTAATTAATCTTGAATTCTTTCAAAAGCATAAGCTACAAATCTAAAAGAAACGAGAACTATACTAAAATATTTTAGATCTAAGATCAACTAATGTACGAACCAACATTCTATTAATCTTAGACTTGAGATACTATATATATATATATATATATATGCAGTAGCTAGGAGAAACTACTAACGAAAATAACTCAACGATATCCATATCAGTCAAGAATCAAAAATACTATCCTTTTCTTTGACAACGAAATTCTTCTTAACAAGAAAAACTATTAAAAACCTTTCCAAATCATAGAGTTGATATTGTTGACCAGCTTAAAAAAATAATTAAAACCACCACACTTTCTTCGGATTTACAAATATCAATCTACGTTGAAAACTAAAAGATCTAAAATTTCAAATTCTAGGTAAAACATAGGAAAAAACTCTTGAATCCCATCCCTAAATATATTTTTCTTCGATACACAGATTTCAACCTCGAATTATATTTCAATGAATATTGTAAACTATTTTCTAGCCCAAACCTTAACAACTTTTCATGAATGAACCTTAACTTTCCATCAAAATAATTAACTTGAAGCTAGAAATAATCACAGTACCCTATATCAAGTTGAACTTCCAAATCACTTATATGCCAATAAACAAATAATTACAATGCACAATAATATTCTAGAAGTAACATCACAATAATATTCACTTAATTTTAGTCAAAATCCAATTTAATCATAACCTAAAATACAAATTGCTTTACCGAAAAAAATTCCAAAATAATTTATTCGCACTTTGGCCACGAGCACAGTTAGCTAGCAATCTGATTTTAATAAGCAGCTCAAACAAAATTTAGATAAGATAACACAAATTTATCAATAACAAAAGCCAACAAAGACATTTGTGTCACCTAATTTCTACCCATCTCTCAAACTTTCCAACAAACCCTAAAGATCATAAAAGCTAAGCTCCGATATGACTAATTCGATTACCATCCCAAGTAATCTTAAACCTAGCTCCAATACTACTAAATCTGTCACCCCGGACCCAGAGCGTAACAGATGTCGCATACCTAAATGGCAGACCATACAAGTATACAAGGCTACAGATCATATCAAATCAATAATAATTCTTGAAAATTATTTAATCAAGAACTTATTTAAATAATTTTTACAATAGTTCCAAAGTGACATAAGTCAACATATGCTAACTATTTATTTTAATCAAAAAAAATATTCTAACTAGTCTAAATAACCGAACTAGAACTTCAATAACTGAAAGTATCTTCAGAAGATCTAGCGCACTCCACAAGTCTCGAGCAATCATGCATCTAAATCTAAAAAATAGAAAAAGTATAATAATGAAATCACTAGCTCAGTAAATAACATAACACGCCAAAGTGGGGTATAAGCATGCTAAATAATTAGCTAAAGAACAAGATATTGACTGAAAAATAAATCAATTCTCGAATAGTACATATATTTTTTTTTGAAGTATACTATTATTTTGATAAACTAATACTAGAAACTCAACATCAAGCTATGGCCACATAACCGAGTAGCATGGATCAGAATACATAAAGTACTAAACACCATTATTCATAACCACCAATGATACAGGGTCCAAATGCCACTATTCTAATCACTAGTGGTGCGGTGTCGAAACTAGTTTCTCAGATTAAAAGTCGACAAGGCCAACAAATAATCTCCATTGGCAGGGCTAGATCATAGCTATGCTAAGAAAACATACTTATAAAATAATTTTTTTATAATTTGTCCAGACATATTTTTCAAATTTTATATCATAGCACATAACATATTTAAAATAATTACTATCATAACATTAATATGTCTGACCCGTTCAACTAAGTATAAAGCATATATCAAAATTAAATTTAATCAACTAATTATTATTTAACCAAAAATTCAAAAAATACACTTTGAAGCATTAGGTTGCTTATCTCTTCTCGCTTCAAAATTCTACTTCTGATAGGCGGGTCAGGTTCACCTATTTTAATATTATTCAAATATCATTAATTTTATTGCCATCTTAAAAGCCAAGCAAAGTCAAAAATTAAAATACTATTGGAAAATGGTCTCATGCGCCCAAATCAAGTCGGTCAGGTGGCAATGCCCGACTACCCAAGTCAGTCCGAGCAAGGAGAATTCAATTGGTCAGGTGAAGATCAATAGTGGCCAAATTTCAAAAAAAACTAGCTAGGGCTGAAGTAATGTGCTAGTCTACCACCCAGGTGCCGAGGTGGTTCAGAGCCTCCACCCGGGTTAACTTGGACTAAAGCAAAGGGAGTCAGGGCTTTGAGCTAAGATCTCTAGATCTGCATAGAGAGAGAAAGATGGAGAAGAGAGAATCTCAGTCTAAGTCTTGGTCTAATCCTGACACGAATCCGGTTCAAGTGGTCCGGGTTGACCATTAGGGGAAACGTTTAGATCTAGTCGAATTATAGGCTTGATCTTAAGAGATAAGATCACGTCAGAGGATGTTTATTTATTTATATATATAATAATAAATGAAGAAAAATAGGGATAAACAGAGAGAATTTCAAAAGAAGATGATGCTGAAACGAAGAGAAGGAAGAAAGGAGACCGAGGAAGGATGGGTGTCGGGGATTCGATGGCCAAGCATGGTAGAGCTAGCGGCGGTGGCCTCGACAACGACGGCCGAGGACCACAACCACAGCCGAATATGGTGGTGACGGCCGGTGGGAATGGTTGTGCTTGGCCAAAATAGAGAAAGAGGAGAGGCAACGCTCCTACTTACCTCGATGGCAGCTTCTCGGCCAATGAAGAATCAAGAGGTGGGAAAGAAGCTCTCCGACAAGCTGTAATGGTGGCAGCTCTTAATTGTGGTGGTGGATTCCAGAGAATTCCAGTGATATAAGTCTCAAAATATTGAAACAGGGCAACAAAAAAAATAGAGAGAGGAGGAGACTTCAGGCAGTGGTGCTCGGCCGAGGTGGCATGCCAGCCATTGAAGAAGGAAGGAGGGAGGTTCATGGTGGATCAAGTGGAGAGAAAATGGGGTTTCTATAGAGGATTTACCGAAAGAAGATAAGCTTGGCTTATCGGCGAATCCGGCTGGCTGTTCATCGGTTGCAACGACCCTCAACGATCGCTGGTCGTTCGCACCAGCCCAATGAGTCCCCACCAGCCATGGTTGGGGGCATCCTTATCCCATGCTTGGGGATCGAACAAAGGAGGAACGCATCATCCTCTATTTCGATCTCAATTTTTTTTGAATTTTCTCGATTGAAGTCAGGGCATTGCCGACTTCAACCTTAGATGGACCCAATTGGACCAATTCTCATAATGTATAATGAAGCTCTACACGCTTCATTATGCTAAAAGTATGATTATAATCAACCAGTTTCATGGGTCACTCTTTTTTTGGTTTAGCTTCCTTTATTATCACAAAAAAATAAAAACCAATTTCAGGAGGCAGAAACTTTTTTTATTTTTAAATAAATATGTAAATTCTTTCTCAAAATGATTAGTATAATTCAACCACTCATTCATACAATGCCCTAATTATTTAATCCGTGTTATTTTCCTCTAAACTTTGTTTTTTTTTTTTTTTGTAGAAGACAAGATGCAATGTTTTTGCAAGTTATAAACAACATTGTAATATATAGAATAGGTATATCCACATCGAGGAGTTTTTACATTATTTTGGAGAGTGTAGAATGAGACTTGTAATCAATTTAATCTTCTTGTGTGCTTGTCTTTTTAGTTTATGCATGGTTACATGGTATTTAGTATTTTACTCAATGTATTAGCGCATTCATGCAATATGCTTAATGAAACAAAATTTTGTTTCAGCCTAAACGTACTCAAATTATATAAGTTATGATTCTAGATGACTTAAAATAAAATAAAATGCTGCAAAATAACATGCCTGGATTTTTTTTTTGGCTTTCTTATAACTTTTTACCAAAACAGAAATTGTCCGAACCAAAACTGTACCGAGAGGACCGAAACCAAACCCAAAGTTTTAAGACATTGATCATTCCAATCAACCTAGAGAAGTAGGTCCAACAAGCTGAAAGATATAAAGCCAGTTTCCAATGAAGCAATCTTCGTATGTGCGGCTCCATTTAGGTCTAATGGAACTTGCACCTGACGCTTCTTAACTTTCTAATTTGGCTGAAAACTTCCAGAATAAAATGCTTGGACAAAAGAACAAGAAGGAAAGGCTTCAAAACTTCTTGAGAAAGCCTGCAAGACCTTTATAACAGGGGGAACATTCAATGTAACATGTAAAGAGACCCGGGCACATTACTAGAGAACAGAATTTGCTAGAAAATCTGTCACTGGAAAAACATGCGACTGTCAAAAGATATTAACATATGATTGTGCACAGATATTAACATGCGAGAACGTCCACATACAACATGTAGTCACCACCCCTAAACATACTTGGATTATAAACTTGCTAGTGGCCAGTAATAGGAAATTCAGTTATCACGCAAAAGAGAGCTATTGCCAGAAACAAAGAATGACAACCCTAAACAAAGCATACTAGTGAATTGGCAAGAGGCTTCAGAATCAGTCCATGAACATAAAATCATACCAGTTCGAATTCTGAAATCTCCTTTTGAGTATTAATGTAAAACATATCTGGAAGAATTGGCAGATTAACATACTCTACCACTTTTAAGGATCCCTTTTTGAGTGAAATCAACCAACCACAAACCTAATACTCCATAGGACATTCAAGATTGAAGCACCAACTAATTGTTACAAAAATTAGGAATTACATTTCCCAATTTCAAATCAATTTGCACCGAAAAATTTCCTTCAGCATCAAAGAGACTTCTACGAAAAGTAACATGTATAAACTTCTGCCTCATACACAGCCAAGTCCATATTTTATCTCCGACCAACAACATAAACAAACTACTTTTTAGCCAGATATTGGCAACCACTTTACAAGTAAAGGTTACTTCTTTTTTTCTGAAACGGATGATTCATGCGATTCTAGTATGGATATATCTAATAAAGTCAAAAAACAATAAATCTCGGAGCATTCTATGCAACTTCCCTTCTCCAACCTATAGGGTGGCCTCGGAGTGACTAGCCACATATGAAGCCACCCAGTCCACAGCCCCGTTTACCTCTCTAAAGACATGCTTGGCCAGGATGGCCACACCACCACTCATCATAACCCAAATGTTCCAAAGCAAGGGGTGGCCCCCTCCACCGTCTTTGTTGCCACTCTGAATCTATCCAATCACTGTAGTCGAGTCACCCTCAAGTATGACTGAGCTAGCCTGCAACACTCGCTGAGCATGAGCCAGGTCGGCCCATGGGTTACTTCTGGCTTATAACTTTTTCAACGTGAAGACCTTAGACTCCATCTCTAACTGTTTTATCTACAATGCTGCAACTTAAAGTAATCTCTCTTGATACCACTAGAAGGCTCCCATGCATAATTTTTCCATTCTTCACTGCAAACAACACCATGAGCTAAATGGAGGATGAGAACAGCTAACCAAAAGATTACATGTATCCAAATTTAATGATTTTGATCTGAATTGACAAATTATTGAGTAATCTCTCTTGATACCGCTAGATGGCTCTCTTGCACAATTTTTAATTCGTCACTGCAATCCACACCATGAGCATATTTAAGGATGAATTTAGTAACCAAATTATTTCATATATCCAAATTTAATGATTGCACCTGAATTGGCTCACAACCCAAGTTTCACATGGAGAGAACCAAGGGTGACATGTTTTAGAGAAGCTCCAAAGTAATAGTAGAAATCCTACTTACCAAACAACTAATAACCTCAGGTACTTAAGATAATTTTTTGTTTATGTCTTGCCTCAATATTTATAAATACTTTTCAGGTGCCATGCATGATGACTAAAGGTTGAAAACATCCACTGCAGAATTGTTTGAGAAAGTCACTAAAGGCATCACAATGGAACCTGTATGCCCACTTAGCTTCTCTGTTTTAGAAAGCAGTATACTTAATGTCTCTCACATAACAATAAAGGGTGAAATAAACTATACTTCTGTTTTGAACCTCTTAAACTTCTAAAATAAAACAACAAAGCAAGGATTAATTTCATCTCATCACCAACACCAACAAACAGTCATACAAAACAATAAATAATTAAAATAAACATTCATGAAAGTTTAAACTATCCAGATAAAATGGGTGTTACTGGTTACGAGTAAGAACTTCTTATTTTTCTTGTAAAGAGAACTTGAAGTGATAGATACTGAAGAGAAGAATATAAAGATCCACGAAATCCTGCCAACACACATTATGCAAAGAAGGCGGCATTACACTGACTAGACAATGATCACCAATCAAACAAGCAGAGATTATGCAAAAGCATATTTCTGTGTGCATTGATCCTAAGTAGCCTATATCAAAAGTGCATCATGCTGTGGTGAGGGTACAGCAAAACAGGGCTCTAAAGATTTTAGGAAGCAAGAACATGTGAAGGTAGATGAAGTAAATTAGGTGAGATAGAAAAAATGCATCTGATGTTATTTCAAGTTATTCAACTTCGGAAAATTTTGGTAGTTGAATGTTGAATACAGATGACTAATGAAACTCAAGATAGAAAAATCATAACCATGACCACCAAGCTTTGTCCCAAGTATTTCAGGTCGGTTTTATCGATCCTCATTTGCCAAGCATTACCCTTCATGGCTACATCTGATGTTATTTCAAGTTATTCCATATCTTTTCTCGCAATTTCCATCAATGTGGCATTAGGTATTCTCAACCTTTTCTCGCATCCTCCAACAACAATTAAAATATCCCTCATTGTGGGAGTACCATTAAATCATTGTTATACATGCCTATATCATCTCAATTGATTCTCCATCACCTTATTCTCAACTTGTGCGTCCCTGCAGCTCTTCTGGTATACTCATTTTTCACTCTATCCTTCCTAGTTTTACCACACATAAAGTCCAGCATTCTTATTGTTGCTGCATTCAACTAGTTTTCTTGGATACCATATAACATTGCATGCTTTATTGCCATCTTGGATAATTTTCCTTCAAGCCACCAGGTTCTGTGTTGAACACAATCTAAAAATATAATGATTATAATGGTTCAGTAATTGTTTCGATCGATCTACTGCCACATATTCCCAATTAAATTGCATGCATGTAGCGTTATGAATGTCAACAGTGATTTCTTTCGAGGGTTAGTAAAATTTCTACCCGAACAACAAGAAGAAGAAGCAGCATAAGCCAGCAGAATATCACCGGAGAAAATTACAGAGGGCAGAGCATCAAAAAATGAGAACAAGAAGTAATAATAACACAAAATTTAGTCACCACGCATCCAGCTACTACAAATTTATTATTCACAAAAGTCTCCAGCAACCATAAGAGTACCTGCAGGTGCCTACGTTCTAAGGTAAAAGTACCACAGAGAGGATCACAGGAGGAAAAAAAAAAAAGAAAAAAGATCGTCCTTTTCTCAGATCTAGTACCATAGACATCATCATAATAATAGCATGTCACCAACAGCCCGCCGGCCATAGAAGCGAGATCCACCAGCACCAAAGCAAGGCAACAGAGGAGCGCGACGCGAGAGTATAGTATAGTATACCTGCTGGTGACCAGGTGCTCGATGAAATGCCGACTCGATCACTTCTTTTTAGAGCCACGGACGCCGGGACGGGGCTTGGAGGATTCGGCGCCGTGGCTAGAGTGGAGGTTGTTGAGCTTGGACTCGTCGAAGGGTAGCTTGGGGTGGCGGGCCTCGTGGTGGATCTGCATGGATTTGATGTCCGGGGCGGTGATCTTGCAGTAGGGGCACTCCAGCTTGGCGTGCCCCCCCTTCTCCAGCCCCGTCCGGTCCGCCATCCCGGCCTTCCCGCCCCCGCGGTTCGTCGTCGCAGCGTCGACCTTCGCCGCGATCTCCTTCGCCGTGTGCTTCTTCGGCTTCGCTTTCCCCGTCATCGCTGCTTCTGCTAAGGCCTTTTTCTCCTCCTCCCCCTCCTTTCTTCCCTCCTCCCCCTATTACCTATCTATCGTCCGATCGAGGGATGGATCGATCTCTTCTCTTCCGTCACAGACCGCTAGAAAAAGCAAAAGCCTAACCCTAACCCTAACCCTAATCCCGGCTGCTTTGAGAGGGGGGGGGGGGGGGGGGGGG
>JAOXJJ010000819.1:8532872-8561451 GCA_025769935.1 Phoenix roebelenii
ACTCAAGATTCATTAAAATACTATTTTCAATCGATAATATAGCTAATCCATTTAATCTTTCTTGTGACATAGTTGACTACAAATAAGATTTTATCAACTTTAATTGTGAAAAACTTCTTTCAGTAGAAGCAATGTATTGTTAACAATATCTTGTAAACAATATCTTGTAAACAATACATGCATTTGGAAAATCAAAAACATCTTCATATATGGTGAATTGTTCAAACATATTTTGAATTAAAAAACTAGCTTGATGTACTATATATAAAAAGTAATTAATTTTAAAAGATTCTTCAATTGATCTTGTTGTCTTATCATCACTATTTTTATCAAATTATTTTTTTTACAGATCATATATTTTTTACGAAATGTAGGTTTTATTTTTATTTTATTTGCAATTTCTTTAGATGAAATCAAAGAAGACATGAATCCATTTTGCTTATAACTTTTCAAATAAGAAAGAAGGCATTTTAATTGATTTATGGAAATAATTTATATTCTTCGAATTGATGCAAATCTTTTTTTTAAAAAAAAAGGTTAGTAAGCAAGCATGGAAATTGCCAGAAAGCTAAAGTGCCTATCAAGAAGACAAAAAGCACAAGTTGGGCACATCACCAAGACCAAATCTACCAAAGTTGGGTCGAACCTTTTTGTGACGAAATTTGTCTCTAAGCACCCAAATCGAAGAAATTCGAATACTTATATTAACGAACAATGAAGAAGTAGGGAAAAACAAAAAGAAAAAAAGAAAAAAAAAATGAGAGAGGAGGATCAATATGCATTTACCCAGAGAGGTGAGACTTCTCTACTCTATAATTTTTTTCAACATGGAATATATCGAACCCCTGAAAGAGGCAAGAGGTGATTTCCATGGTTTTGATTTGTTCCCTTTTCAGATATTGTCATACGTGAACTCATTAGTAGAACCCATGCCAACCCTACTCCCACCAGACAGCCCTGAACCATGCAACGCACATCTATCCGTACCATGCTACAATTTCCTATAGAGGCATAATTTATAAAAAAAATAGAAAAAAAATAGAGACATAGGAGGAGGCAACTTTACCAACGGAGATGAAAGAGAGTAGATCTAGCCAACTCGACCAGACCGTCGTCTTCCCTGCCGGACCGTGGCCTTCTTGCTCCTCTGCGAGAACTCCTCCATCTCGGCTGGGCGGGATTCCTTGGTGCACTCGGCGAGGGGTGCCGCGAAAGGATCGGCAGCAGCGGCGTCGGTCTTGGCGTTGAATCGCTTCTTCCGAAAGTTGTCGGAAGAGGAGGACCGGAGGGGGGAGGGAGGAGCCGAGGAGGGGAGCGGAGGGGTGGGATTCGGGGGTGCCGGCTATCTTGGGGATCCCCGGGCGCTGCTCCCAGGAAAAGGGGATGGAGGAGGGGCGAAAGGGGGAGCATGGGCAGTCAGAGGCCTTCTTTAGGTCGAGGCCTTAGGCAACTGTCTTAGTCGCCTAAGGGTCGAGCCAGCCCTACGTCTAATATCGACCGAGGCATTAATGACTCCTCGTTTGGTCGAGCATGGTATCACATTTACTTGTGGAATAATTTCCTCCTCACTTTGGTCTATGAATCCCAAGCACTCTCCAAGATAGTCTTCGTCTTATCCTTCTAGTGGGAAGAAAATCAAAGGTCAAGTTTCACGATGACCCTAACGTTTTGTCATGATTGATAGGCCAATTTAACACTTAACTAGGTTCACCACAGTATGTATCGAGGCATGTTGCAGCATGTTATATCGGCCCACAATAATAGCGGCATCTTTTCAACATGTCAGCTATCAAATGCAAAGTTGTTTTGTGTCGTTCTACTAGTGGCCTTAACACCATATCCACTTGACAGGTAATCGCTTCCAATAAATCATGTCAGCTTTCGTCTATGTATAACTTGAACTGCATGACCATATCTTACAAAAAAACTAACTAACAAATGGATCAACTCCACCTAAGGAATATGGCTTTCAAAGCCATGCTTTCGAACAAGAGTAGAGACCATTTTATCATCGAAGACTTCAATTCCATGCAAACCTGGAAAAACTTGCATGATGGCCCAGCCTGGGAAACTCTGAGGCTCCTCAGCATCGCGTAGTGGACTCCTTGATAGTCTTGACAATGGAGCGTCGATCCACTTTCTAGGCGAGCATGCCAGAAAAGACATGTTGGCCCCTAAATTTTCTGTTGGGAGGAAGAAAGATGCACGCATCCCTGTTGGGTTCATGTAAGTGCATGTATGTCCCATTGATGTCAATAACTAAACAGAACAAAGGGTAAAGGATTGGTAGCACAAGTCCCGATGTCTTATACTTTAAGAATTTTCACTGCTATGATACTACTGCTTGAAAGAGGAGAAGGTAGGTTATACCAAGGGTTACAATGATACTCTAAGAACTATGGATAAGCTAGGATAACTAAGCAAGCAAATTAAAGGTAAATGTAAGGATAAAGATAAAAATAAAGATAAAATCAACAATAGGTATTTGATTAGCTAAAGGTCTTTTCCTCATAGTTACATTGGACTATTTTATATATAGCAATATGAATGGTCTAGCAAATGCACATCTATAGTGTCCACTCCTACCCATGTCCTGCCTCCCATCTCTCAGTTCTAGTAACTAGCACTAACCGACCTCCACTATCCACATTATGATAACTATCAAATCTCACACTATACCATGATCCACCGGCTAAATCGATGGAAAATACCATAGGTCACTGTAACTTACCGGCCTCAAACTCGCCATAGTTGCTTTTTGTTTTGGCCTATCTTTGACAATTATCCAGTTTGCCCTAGCCAATGTTCTCCTTGCTCAATCTGTAAGACATCATGTAGATCCCATGTTAAGCCATCTCTAAGCTTAATCGGTCCATTTCCCCCAAACAAAATGTGTTAAGGTTTTAATCTCTCGGTCATCATTTGCCAATTTAGAGTGCTTGGCTCGAAACCCCTTCCTCATTGTCTTATCCTGATTTTTCCATGTGGTCTGGTATGCATGCTCTTTGGAAGTCATCATCAACCAAAGAATAGTGTAAACAATACACCAACCAAGAAAACTACATCTAAGTGCTACCATGAGATTGCTTCAATATTTGAAAGGAACTTCAAAGGGCTCTCCCTTGTACAAGTTGACAGCCTACTACAACTCAGAATGGACAAGTTCAATGATAAGGCGTTCGAGTTTTGGTTATTACACCTTACTTAGGGTCTCACCAATATCTTGGAAGACCAAGAAAGTATTGCATCAAGATTATCAACTAAAGATGAATATCATGCTATGGCTACGACGACTTGTTAGTTTCAATGGCTAAATATGCATCCTTAATGATTTAGGAGGATGCCATCATAATTTGATGACAATCTGATGACATTATATTATGACAATTGGGTTGCTTTATGCATTACTGCAAATCCTAGTTTCTCGAGAAAACCAAACACACGAGTAATTTAATTAAGGAAAAATTGAAAACTAACAACTCTGTCCTCTTTTCTTTTGTCCAGATCAGTCAACACTTGGATAAAGAAGAAAAACTCAAAGGAAGTAGCTCAATTTCATCTCACTTCTTTGGACCCAAAAGGATTAAAGTCCCAGCCTCCATTAAAACAACCACATGTCAGGATACACACCCCCTCATCAGGTAGGGGTGGTAATCAGGTTAGGTCGGACCAGATACAGATCAAGTCAAGTACAAAATAGATCAAAAATATGCCAACCCAAACCCGATATTCGAACACTTTGAGTGCAGGCAGATGGGTGACCGAGGAGTGAAGGCTTCGAGTGGCTCCTCCGCCAGAGGGAGCCGGAGTCCGCCACCACCAAGTGAGGACAAGGGTCTTAACAATGCGAAGTGGGGAGAGTGGACTTCCCACTGGATCTTAGATGAGGTGGAGAACCTCCGCAGACATTTTACAGCGGTCCTCGAGTTGCAGGAGGAGCAGATCGAGGCCACCAAGTAGGCTTGGGAGAAGGTGCTCATCATTGTCCAAAGCCTCGGTCGACGGCTTCCAGCAGAGTGGGTGGCTTGGGAGGTGGTGGTGCATGAAAAACTATAGTACGAGGTATAAGCATTTTCCATCACCGATGACCACCTGGTGATCAGGTTCAAGTCAGAGGAAGACCGAGATAGTGCCCTCTCTGGTGGCCTTTAGGTGGTTGGGGATCAGTTGCTGGCGGTGGAGCCATGGGCTCCTGATTTCATCCCATGATCAGACATTATCAAATTGACAGTGGTATGGCTGCGATTGTTGAAGCTCCCGCTGGAGTATTGTGATAAAACCACGATTCTGCAGATTGCCTCAGCGGCCTACCGACCCCTGGCCATGGACAGCTTCACCAACCAGCTGAAGAAGTTGGGGTTCGCTAGGGTTAAGGTGACCATCGACGCTACTGAGCTGTTGAAGCAGGGGATCTCGATCAAGGGGAGAACTAGGGTTCTTTGGCATCCGTTTGTGTACAAAAATGTGTCGGTCTTCTGGTATCAATAGGGCACATGGTTGATGAATATAAGTTTTCAACGTCGGAGCCGGTGATGGAGGTGGTGGATGTGCTAGATCGAATGAGGTCCTCGATTCCAATGGTGGTGGAGGTGGGCGGAGGCCAGGGGCATGGTGGCGAGCATGACACTAGCTTGGATGAGCAAAGCCAGAAGCCCGCATTTAGCCTCTAGCTAATCCGGCCACTGAGGGCAGTGAAGGAGACGCAGAGCATGAGGAAGGCAACCAAGTCAACCCCTGAGTCATTGGGGTTGGGTTCTTCCACATCACGGTCGAGTTCCCCCCCTAATCTTCGAGTTCTCCTAGTTCGCCGTCAAACTTGGACAGGTGGCAAAAGTCGACGAAGGCGGCGCACCGGGGATTGCCCCCGAAAGATTGGGTGGTTGAGGGATGGTGGCGACCCAAGTGCAACGGCGACTTAGGTCGAGCTTGGGATTGGGTCGAGCTTTGACTTGCTGAGACCTGGTTGACTCGGCCAGGGAGGAGGGTCGGGTCGGACTAGGGGAGGATTCAAGCAGCCTAGAGATTGCAATGTTGGATGTGGGCCCAAGCTCCTCGAACCTCAAGCAGTCTGGGAGTCCAGTGATTGACGAAGTAATGTGGGCCAACGCATTGGGGAATCAAGCCGACTGAGCATCAAGTAGCGGCCCAGCACGGCTGGAGGCCCTATTGTAGCCTAAGGGGATGGGCCTGCGAGGGATATCGGGCTTGTCCTTGTTGATGAGCGGGAGTCAAGCCTGAGCTTGCCTCCTTTCTTGACCTCGACAAAGAGGGAGGGCCCGACGGTGGGACGGACGGCCACAAAATTCACATAATCATCCAATATACTGCGAATGTGCTGCCCAGTGTGATGACACGACAAAAAAGCAAAACAACCCTAGAAGCCAACCATGAATGAAGCTGCAAGTATTGCAAAGAAGATGGCATCAGCCTCCACTCGGCAATCATCTTGGTTTTCTTCTACTTTAGGTGGCATAGTTAGACTTGAGTCAGATGTGCAGGTCTTCTCCAATGGTGGCCCATGTAATCCAATATTACCTTCATAGGTACTCACATTAAATGTGGCAAATTGGTCTTTGAAATTCGGCATACATCTAGATAAGTTATTGTAAGCAACTGAGAAGAGCTCCAAAAAGTTTAGTTGAGTCAATTGCCAGGGTATCCCACCGCTCAACTGATTGTGTGATACATCCAAGCTTTCAATCTGACTAAATTTCAAGAAAGTTTCGGGGATTGGACCTGTCAGCTGATTATGCGATAGATTCAATTGTACAAGCTCGTTTAGATTTCCAATTTCTGGTCGTATATTTTTCATCAACTTGTTTCCAGACAAATCAATTGCAGACATCAGAAGCAAATGATCTGTTGGGTAGGCATATAGGTTGCCTTTGGTGACGAGGTCCACCATCAATATCTCAAATAAGTAAAACTCAACCAGCCCACCCATACTGAAAAGGATCCATCCAAAACTATGTTGCAAATATGGATCTTTTGAATCAGATTTCCTGAAGTGCATTTTCTCAAAGCAAGAGGGTATTGATCCTGAAAGAATATTTTGTGAAAAGCTCAGAATGTGTAAAGACCGTAGCTTGTATAACTCAATTGGTATATGGCCTTCAAGTAAATTTCCACTAAGAATAAGAATCTGCAAAGATAGTTTTTCTCCAATATGTCTTGGTAGTTTACCTGAAAGCTGGTTATTGCTGACATCGAAAACTTCAAAGGATGAAATATTGAAATAACTACTTGGAATTGTGCATGTTAAAGCATTCCCGGTAAACTTGAGATGCCGCAGTCCGAATAATTGGAAGCAATGAGGCAATGGCCCGGAGAGGCTATTACAGGATAAGTCTAAGATTTGAAGCCTTGTTAGATTACACAAATGATTTTGTATTTCGCCATGGAAATCATTTCCTCCTACGTTGAGTAAAGCTAGATTGGAAACAAGTCCTATACTCTCTGGAATTATACCTGATAATTGGTTATTGTGGATATCCAATATTTCTAATTCATGGTAGACTGACAGGTTGCTCGGCAGTGAACTTGTTTCGATCTAGATAAACCCATGGCAGCGAAAGATGACCATAATTTGTACCAAACATCTTCCCATGCAAGCTATTGTTGGAAAGCTTCAAGAGAAACAATTCAGGGCAATCAATCATCAGGCGAGTTGGTACTTCACCAGATGAATTATTATGGGACAAATCCAAGATCTCCATATTACTCAAGTTACCCAATGATGAAGGGATACTTCTATCTAGATAATTTGAGGACAAATTTAAGGCCAGCATTTGTGGAAATATTGTGCCGATGTCTATAGAAATCCGCCCACCGAGGAGATTCATAGAGAGATCAAGTGCATACATGCTCATATTTAGATGCTTTGGCAATTGAAATGCACCCATTATTGAGTTATTTCTCAAGTTGAGAACTGCTAGTCTAGTCAGATTTTGGAACAACCAATAGAAAAAATTTCCCATCAAGTTATTGTGGGAAAGATCAAGAAATGCTAACTTGTCTTGGGAAGAAAGAAAAAACGGTGTTGCAAGGGCGTTCGCATCAAGGTTACAATGTGACAACTCGAGGGACTGTAGCTGGAAAGACGGAACAAACTTTCGACAATCAAGATGTACAAACAATTCCTCATTGTTTGACAAGTTGATAAAGTCTAGCTTTGAAAGGTTACCAAAGAAGGAAAATGAGAAATGCCCATCAAATAAGTTATCGGAAAGATCTAGATACCGAAGTAAAACTAGACCTATGAAGATGTGTGGTGGAATATTACCCTTCATTATGTTATATGAAAGATCTAAATGTTGAAGAGAAACTAGTTTCTCCAGGGATAAAGGAAGACTTCCATTGTCCTTCCCACGCATGTTGGAGCTGAGGCCCTGTTATTGGTGGAGGAAGCACCACAGCCGGCAGCTGCCAAGGAGCTGGCCAAGGGTAGCAATGGGTGAGGTGGTGGCCAACCGAGGCGGTAGGATCTTCACCTATCCAACGAACCTTGGGAGCATGATGCGGCGGTGAGGAGAATGAAGAGCACTTTGGGCTTGGGAGAGAGAGCTGAGGCCTCTAACAGCAGATTGGCCTAGCTACGAGAATGGGGGATGGTTGCCTATTGTGACGAGGAGTTGGTCCACCAATGCCTCGTGAGAAGGAATGAAGATCCTTGTCTGGAACTGAGGAGGGGCCGGCAAGCCCTACTTCACCTCTTCATTAAGAAGACTGATTTAGGTGCATGACCTGGATATCTGCTTTCTTTATGAGACGTCTTTCTGGAGGCAGCCTCCTACGAATCTAGTGACGTTTTTCTGTGACTTGGAATTCTTATGTCATTGAATCCTAGGGCTAGCAGGGGGTATTATTGTAGCATGAAAGTGGGGTGTGGCTTCGGTGGATGTCTTCCACAACTGCCCCCAACAAGTTATAATGGTGGTTTTCAAGCTTAATGGATCTCCTTGGATCTTATCATGTGCGCATAGTAGCACTGACTATAGATTGAGGAGGACCCTTCGGAGCGAGGTGACTAACCTTATTAGTCAGGGGCCCTGGTTGTTGGTGGCTTCAACTATATACAGGAGGCCTTGGAGAAGAGAGGAGGCAAGGCCTACACTGACAAACGTAAGAGAAGAAAGTTTCGGGACTTCATCGGAGCCAATGGGTTGGCAGATCTTGGCTTCTCTGGGCCAAGGTTTACATAAGGCAAACAACCTATCAGGTAGGGCCAAAGTGTGGGAGAGGATTGACAGAGTCCTAGCCATGCTAAACTGGATCCAACGCTTTCCCGCCTATCACGTTCATCACCTTCCTCGTATTGCTTCAGCGGTGATGGTACCAAGAGGTCATAGATGATATCTTTAAGCGTCTGGATGAGGTGGAAGTGTCCATTGCTGACCTTCAGGGGAGAGGGATAGCAATGGAAGTGTGTCGGCAGATAAGCTAACCAAACTCTGGAGGAAGCTAGCAATACACCATTCTCTTCTACATCACCAGGAGGTCTTCTGGCCGTAGAAGTCCAAGATTCAGTAGATCGGAAAGGAAGATAGAAATACTAGATTCTTCCATCAGTCTACCATCATTAGGAGATAGAGGAACTTGGTCTGATCCTTAAGAGATAATACTGGGGGAGAGTGGAGGAGGTAGGTGAGATCAGATGGATGATGTTTGATTTTTTCAGATCTAGGTGGACCGAGGGTCGAAATCAGAATGTTGCCTTCAAGTTTCCTCTCCCGAATGTAGGGGTTGGGATGGAGGAGAAATATGGTCTCATTGAGCCTGTCTCAGAGATCGAGATTCAAGAGGCCTTCTGGGCCATAGCGGTGGCTAAAGCCTCGGGGCCAGATGGCTTTCCTCCCATTCTTTTTCAAAAGATATTGGAGCATTATCCGAAGGGAGGTGATAGAGGCAGTCTAGCTTTTCTTCAATATAGTTGTTATGCCGGATGCTTGAAAACAAACCTATATCACCTTGATCCCGAAGCACTAGTATGCATCAGAGCCTAGCTATTTTAGACCAATTAGCCCGTGCATCACTCTCAAAAAGGCAGTGGTGAAGATTATGGTAGGCAGGATAAAGCCACTGCTACCTAGACTCATTAGCCTAGAGCAGAGAGCCTTTGTGGGGGTCGGAGCATTATAGATAATGTTTTGATCGCTCGAGAACTTATGTTCGATCTGCAGCGTGCCCCATGTCGACGAAGCCTCATGGCGATGAAGCTAGACATTGAGATAGCTTATGATAGATTCTGCTAGAACTTTCTCCAATATGCCTTTGAGAGCTTAGACTACCACGCTATGTGGATTGGCTAGATTCTAGGCTGTGTGCAAGCTCCATCTTAATCAATGGAATGTCGACACCTTTCTTTCGTTCCACAATTGGGCTACGGCAAGGTTGTCCTATGTCCCCTTATGTGTTCATCATTTGTGCTGGCGTGTTATCCTGAGCCTTGCTGGCGACGTGTTGGGGCCAAGCTTTGGATGCCTATATGCCTACCCCTAGGGTTAGCCAATCTCCCACTTGCTTTTTGTAGATGATTACCTTTTGTTGGCCCAGGCTCTCATGAGGAATGTCTATCCAAATCAGGTCAAAAGATGAATCTATCCAAATCAGGTCAAAAGATGAATCTATCCAAATCAGCTATTTGTTTCATCCTAAAGACCAAGCCGAGGACGAAGCAGGCTATTAGGGAGCCCCAGAGAATGAGGGAGCATGACGGACCATAGAACTACCTAGGTGTTCCTTTTACAAGGAGGAGACTATGGACGACCAAGTATCTTATTCTGATGCAGCGTGTCTAGGAGCAACTGAAGGGTTGGAGATCCTCTTCCCTATCCATGATAGGCAGGCTGACCCTCATGAGATCGGTGTTGAGCTCTATGCTGGTCTACCTCATGTCGAACACTATCATTCTGAGATCCATGCTACTGAGGATTAAGTAGATATTCTACAGCTTCTTGTGGGACTTGTATAGTGGTGCGCATGGTGTGCATCTAGTTGCCTGGGGAGCAGTTTGCCAACCAATACAGGATGGAGGGTTGGGCATTTAGTTCTCATGAGGAAGAGAGAGGCATTGGTTGCCAAACATGCCGTGAGGTTGGTTCTGGAGCCCCAGAGTCTTTGGAGCTTGGTGATGAGGACTAGGTATGGCCCATGGACTGCTGATGGGGAGATCAGGAGTAGACGGAGGAGCTCCCTCATGTGGAGGGATATTTGTGCACGCACATTCCAAGAGTCCTCGCCAATACCAAATGGCTCATTGGGGATGGGCGGAGTGTGGACATTTTGGGTGCTCCTAGATGGATGCCCTCTTTTGAGGCTATGGCCTACCACGGTCAATATTGAGGCCATGGAAGGATTGCGTGTCTGTGATCTGCTCCACCCCAATAGGAGAGGGTGGGACTCCAGCCGAACCGGCCATTTTTTGATGAGCACTTGGCAGAGAGGGTGAAGTTGATGGGGTTCTGGGGTGTGATGCTCTGAATGTGAGGGTTTGAAATTCATCTTATAGCCCGAGGGTCAGAGCAAGGGATCTCTGCGGCCTATTCAGGAGCGAACAGGTTCAAAGGCAGGACTGTGCTTGGATCTGGAGGTTCGATCTTTACCTGAGAGTTGCTCTGTTCCTTTGGAAAGTGACCTGGGGATGGCTTCTGACAAGGGCAATCTTGAGCAAGCGAGGGATAAGCTTTCCACAAACCTACCTAGGGTGTGGGCGGAGGAGTTCTTGGACCACGTCCTCTTTCAGTGTGATCGGGCAGTGCAGATATGGAGACTCTCCGACATTCTGTAGGAGATACTCTGCGACATGACCTCGGCTGATGCTTTCCTCTTGCTAGTGAGGAGGTGGTCGAGTATGTATCATTCCCGACTTGGAGCGATTATGGCTATGTATATTGCCTATCATACTTGTATGGCCACGAATTCCTAAGTCTTCGAGAGAGAAGTCGGCCATCGAGAGTTACCTTAAAGAGGGCTCGTATGCAGGCTGTGGAGATCATCCAAGCAAGTCCGCCTAGCGGGCCTACGATAAGCTCAAGGCATTTAGGACTCTACCTTTGCCCCTGTATCATCTCAGACGGTGTTTATCATTTGGAAACCCCCACCTCTAAACTTTCTCTAGGTCAACTTCGATGGATGTGTATTGGATAGCTGCAAGAGGAGTGAAGTAGGCTTTGTGATCAGAGACCCGAATTCTAGAGTAATAGCAGATGGAGAGAGCCCGATCTTCGACATCTCAGTCCTTGGAATGAAGCTAAAGATAGCCTAGGTTGGCTTCACTCACGCCCAGTGTGTTTTGAGGGCCATTGCCATTCTGTTAGAGAGTGACTCGACCACAGTGGTTAGGTGGATCCGAAGGCGCCCTAAGAAGGTTGGGTGCCACCACCCTGCTTTGGGATATCTAAGGTATGGTTGGTGAAAGTATCACTTTCAAGACGAAGCATGTCCATAAAAAGATAGAATGGAACTGAAGACTAGATAGCTTCCTTTGTGGTAGATCACTCGAGTAGGATCCTATGGACCAGTGAGGTGGAGCATGCAGACTAGGTGGCTTTCTTTCTTTCTGGCAGATCCTCGAGTAGGATCCTATAAACCGATAAGGTGGAGCTACCTCATGCTTCCTAAAATTTACTATTTTCTAACTTTCTTAGATGTGAGTCATCCGTTGTATCAAAAAAAATAAAAATAGTCAATCTTTATGATAGCCATATACCATAGCATTATAGGTGACCTATCCTTCGAAACTGAATGAAACCAGAAAACTTGTTATTTAGTAGGAACTTCCATTCCGAACGCTAAGATGCCAAGAGAAGAAAAGAATTTCTAGCATGCCAACATGGCAGCCGGCCAAGGCTTCCCAAGCAACCATCAATCTTAGCAGTCCAAAATTTTCCGCCAAAACAAATTCCGGCTTCACTCATACCGTGTGGCATCTAACATCCTTTCTGTTTTACTAATTAAGCACCAAAAAGCTTTCTATTAGGTTGGCCAAAAGAAATCAAAGACAGCTACCACATCCAAACAAGATTACCTAATAAAATTTTTAAAAACACAAATGCATCCAACTCAATACCTGTCACTCAATACATAACTAAGGAATCCGATCTGGTTAGCTACTGATTGTAGTCAATTCCAGAAGGCAGTTCCACTAAATTAAAAAACAAATTACAAAAGCACAGAGCTAGTGCAACAAAACCCAGCTGCTTGGTTATTAAAAATATAAATAAACTTTCAGAAAGATCTCATAATATTTGGATAAATGCAAACAAATTCAAAGAACTGGTGCAGTATCCTACTCATCTCTTCATCTATATATCAGAATTAGTAAAACTGACTATATCTAAGAAACAACTGCCACCAATTGCTGTAGCTATACAGAACTCTGGATCCCACAATAGGATATGGATATAGGAGACATCTGAAAGCTCCACCTGATAAGCCAAGATGCATCACACCTCCAAGAGCTTGGTAACATAGACCATACAAAGGCTATCAAAGTGAAAAGAATCGGCGTTGCCCCACAAGATACTATAGTTTTATCACCAAGCAAGTATGGCATCGAGCTCAAAAGTTAGTGCTGAAGCAAACGGCAATATCATGCGGCCTGAGAAAATCACCTCAAAGGGGCTCATAACCATCTCAGGATTTTGGATCAAGACAAATGGTTGTCAAGGTACCTTCTAAACCTTGTCAAGGGTGAATACAGCAAGGAAATGATAATACATGGAACAGTATGCTGCTGAAGGCATGTCTTCAACCAGTGAGACGCATGCATCCCATCACCAGATTACATGTAGAAATCTCTTGCCTCAGTGACCTGGCACATGATTCTTAACTGCCAGAAAACAAAAACATCTACTTTGAGCAAAATTAATCTGTGTATTGTATCTATCCAACAAGAAGATCTAAAAATATTTGGGAGGATGGGCTAGGAACAACTCATATAACATCAAGAATCATTTCCACATGACAAACGGAAATACTAGAATGGAAAAGGAATTTTTTCTAGGCAGCTTGACAAGCAACCCATGGATGGGTACAACACCCGAATCTCACATAAGAAACTATCATGTCCACCTTAGCACACCATTACAACCATTAATGGTTAATACCGAAGTAGATGTTTCCAAGCCCATTTCATATGAGAAAACAACATGGCAGATAAAATTGTAAGCTGCAAAATGGGACAAGACTTTTACCATCTGATTTAACTCAATACTTCAAAGAAAACAATCTACACGAAAAACAGAGTAATGAATACATAGTCTATCATAAATTCCATTTTCATACTCAAGACAGGATAGGCTTATGGAAAGTAACCAATGTTTTACTGTTATTAGAATGAAGCCAGAGATGCGGGGGCCCTATAATAATGAACCAGACCATACTTGCCATGAGTAAACTTCTAAACCCAACCCATCTCTCTCTAGCATGATTTCAAATAATTATTCTTTATCTCCACTAGACAAAGCAGAAGAACTTTCCAGCAGCCAATTATGGCTGTTGTGCCTGAAAGCACCATACTTTTAAATTATTGTTAATAATTAAAACGGTTAAACCACTGCATTTTGAAGGATGCAGCTCATTTCTTCTCAAGGTTGTCAAAATCCAGAGTAGTCCAAGGTGGTGGGCACTTGAAAAACCTAGGTGCAACGCCTGGGTGTCTAGGCAGGTTCTTAGAGCTTAAAGAACCTCAAAAGTTAATAAAATTAATATGATACTCCTGTATAATCAAATTATCATTATTACATATATTTGGTTCACAGAAAACAGGAAAAAAAAAGAACATCTTATTATTACTTAACTAATAGGCTTATTATTATAGGCAATCTAAAACATTTTAGAAGAAACCTGATGACCATTATTTGTTGAAAAGTCATACGAATAAAAATACTCTAAAGATCCAAACTCATGGAACAAAAGGCAATACCTAAACAGCATGAAAACATGTGCATGCACCAAGTTACTAACAAGTGGATTTACAATAATACCAGTGGACTACAAGATCAAACATGATATGAGAAAGTAAAGTGCAGGAACACGTGAAATATGTGTGATACTAACTCAATTGTAAAGAATGTTGGTGACTTTGTACACAAGTTGAGCACCTATGAAGCATGGGCATAATGTAGGGTGTGTCTACAAAATAATACATACACATCAATATGGCAATTCCTGAAAAATAGATTGTGATATGGCTAGATAATGACAATACGCACACACATACATAGGTCAAGTTCAAGTTACACCAAACTATTTACATACATAGAGGGTCAGCAACTTACACTATCTATAACTATAAGAGTTACACCTTCTTGAATTGGGTGATGGGTATCCATATCAATGATCTGAGCTCTTGGATATGATCCACTACCTCTAAACTGCCATATACCAAAAATCATATGATTTGAAGATTCTTAGTCTATGCATCAAGTGGTCAAAATTAGATAGTTTAAATAATACAAAACAATACATGTTCTTTTGACCATTAAATATACACGCACGCACATACACGCACATACGAATCAAGTCCAAGTTACTCCTGGTGTGACTGTTATAGTGTTGTACCTCTTTTGTAATGGACGAGAAGGTCCTACATCAATGATCCGAGCCGAACTACTTACACACCAAAAATCATGTGATGTAAAGATCCATAGCCTATACATAAAGTGGTCAAAAAACATGAATTGTTTCATGCTATTTTAACAGTCCAATTTTTGACCACTTGATGCATAGGCCAGCGGTTTCCAAGTCCTCCTATGACTTTTGGTACGCAAAAAAATGACACGTGTGACTAGAGTTACTACTAATTCCAGTTTCATGTAACTCAGCATTTTCAATTATGAGCTAGTTCCATTTTTCAAAAGAATTGTCAACATACAGCACTGAAATATTAAGCACCAGAAGACTACAGTGATGACATTGACCATGAAGACTGAAAGTCGATGCTAATGCAATACCAGACTGTCATGAACTAGCTTGCAAGTTCTCAAAAGAATGGAGAGGAGCAAATGCTACCAACATGATTATCCAAAATCAAGCCACTACTATGAAAAGACATACCAGCGACATATAGAAATAATGATATATGGTTTAGTGGAAACATAAAGGCATCTAGTATCGTTAAATGCATTTACTTCCCAGATTCATTTGCAATCTTGAAGAAGGCCCTGCTACCAGCAATTAGCCACAATCTTTTTATTTATTAAACAAAAGTCAAGCAACCTGCAATAATATGCAGAAAGTAAAGCTATGCTACAAATTGAACAGCTGATTACTACAACATAGCCAAATACGGATTGCCCCAGTACACCAAACAACTATAAATTGTTCAAAAACTAAAACCTAACAAAGTTCAATCAGCAAAAGTGAAGAACATATAAAGTGACTAACAAAGCTGCAAGATGAAGAGCACTAACAGATTTCCCCATCCTCTCCAAGTTCCCCATCCTCAAGCTCCTCATAACCATTATTTCTATGGGAGCCATCTCGATCTTTCTTATGCCTCTTGTGCCGATTATCACTATCTGAATCACTAGAGTAAGAATGCTGCCAAAAACACGAAGTTGATTTTTCAATACGTCTTCAAATAATCATAAAAACATAATTATATTGCCTCTCGAGTATTCGAAACAAGGCAAAAAAAGCACATTTTGTACCTTCCGTGATTTCTTGTGGTCACCACTATACCTGAAGGACTTCTTAGACTCCTCTTTCTCGTCTTTTTCAGAGCTTACATCATCAGCCATGCTGTGGTGATGTTTTCGCTGTTTTCTTTCCTTATCCTTTTCCCTTTTTCTATCCTTCGAGCCATAGCTGTCCATCATATCAACATTTTCATTCCCTGCTTCATCTTTTCTAGACCGATCCTTTCCCTTGTCTTTTTCACGCTCTCTCTCTTTTTCCTTTCTTTCTTCCTTTTCTTTCCTTTCTTTCTCCTTCCTCTTCTCTTTTTCCTCTCTTTCTTTCTCTTTCTTTGCCTGTAAATGAGAAAAGGATTCATCACTCTTGAATCAACATTGATGGCAATATGGAACTACAAAAGTTTGCCCCCAATTAACTAATATATTCACATTGAAAGAATAAATATACGATGGTTCTAAGTTCTAACATTAACCAACACCCCCCCCCCCCCCCCACCCCCACAAAAAAAAAAAAAACTGAACAACAAGCAACCATGGATCTTAAATCATGACATATTCCAAGAGTATTGGAGACAATTTTTCTATTTATTAAAAAAGAGTTGCATGAAAACTCTATAAGAGAACAATGTTAGCAGCATAACTGTTAATTAGACCCTTGAGATCCATCCATATGCAAACATGTGCGTGCAATGAATGAGCAGGTGTTGGGAGTTCAGTCAATGATACTTGTGATTGCTAAGTTAAAAGAAATAAAATGACATAAAAAAATATCATATTTTCAAATATATAATGAAAGAGAGAATTTCGGATAGGAAGAAAACAAAGTCAAGCTAGAATGGGGAGGGAAAGTTGGGCAGCCACGCACAAGGTGGGGGGGTGTCACTTGGGAATGTGGGGCATGGATTGGGGCAGTGTGCACCCGCCGATAGGTTTGATTCTAACCAGAACATGACCTGACTAACCCAGGTTGGGATATAAACAGTTAATCGTCTATGAACTGATCTGAATATCCAACAAAGTAACCAAGTTGGACCCAGATTTAGGATGACCTGATTCAACTATGGCTCAAGCAAATTATTTATAGTGCATATCCGTTATGTAGTAAAATATGCATATTTCTTATAAATTTTAGTTATCCTTTACTATTTTAGGGAGAATAGTACTTCGATTCCTAACTCTCTTTCTAACCCTAACTCCCCCTCCAAGCTCAATCTATGATCTTAATCATAGCCCTCCATATCACATCCCATTCACATTCAAGGTTAGTACCAGCAGCCAGCAACACCTCCTCCCCTCCCCTTAACACACACACTCCCTCTCTCCAATCCTCTCACACTTTCCTCTTTCTTTCCCTCCCTCTTTTCCATTATCCTACCACACTGACCTCTCTAAACCCCTAAAGCCCGCCACTACTCATTTGGACATCCACCAACTCCCATGTTCACCACCCCGACCCATACTGTCCACCCCCAATATGCACTACCCTACGTCAACACTGCCCCTCCACCTCATCACCACAATGCACTCTATACCACCACAGCCTTGGCCCATCTCAAACCTAATAAATGATTCTTAGCCACCTACTGAACTGAAAACCTAGAATCTAACTCTTAACCAAATAATTATCAAGGGGTCAAGGCACCAAGGTTTCCTGGAGCCTAAGGGCACAGGACAACCGTAGGCATGCACCATAGAATGAGGAGCATATATAACACATATATGCATATCTATATGATCGTAATATATATAAACATGCATACATACATATGCACATACACATACATAAATATAGAATAGTTATAACGTAGGTGCAAACACAGTGCTGCTAAAGAGTCTAGACATCAGACAATTTAATTAAATTATAAATTTTGAAGAAAATGGCTATTGTAAGCAAGGGGTCCTAGGTTGCAAAATTGATAAAGCTCAAGGGTTTTTCGGATTGGAGCTTGGGTGGAGTAGAGACTAGAGAGAGATTAGATTCACTAGGCAAAAAGAGTGACAGGAATCCTAGTGATAATAGGCCAAGGATTAGGAAGAGTGTGGTGACATTAAAAGTAAGGATACACTTTTATGAAAAAATTTAATTAGATGTATTATAGAAATTAAAAATTTTGGAACTATTCTCAACCACAATCACCTACATAGTCAACATGCCACACACCAAACAGCCACACCATCACATGCGCACAAAAAACAGTGAAAGACAATGAAAGCAAGGGTCTCCATCAGATGGAGGGAGTTCAATCAGAAAAGGGGAGAGAGAGAGAGGGAGGGAGGGAACGAGCATCTGCACTTTCTTTTCTCCAATCGATCACCGTAGCCGAGTCGCCCTCGAGAATAAGCCGATCTGCACCCAAAGTCTGATGGGCAAAGGAGATGCCCTCCCAGGCCGCTCTGAGCTCAGCACATACCACCGAGGCATCGAAGATCCGCTGACCTCCTGCCGCCACTAGTCTGGGCTCATGATCTCTGATGACAAAAGTTGCACCTCCACATCTCCCATCGTCTACCACACTGCCATCAAAATTCACCTTTAGAAAGCCAAGGGGTGGGGGCACCCAAGATACGCACACAAACCCGGGTGCTACAAGAGCAGGAAGGGGGCCCCAGATGTCCTTGGCCAGGCCAGAAGGTAAAATCTCAGCAGCACTGGTGAACTCTGAAGCATGCAGTAAAGCTATGATTGCCACCACTCTCGGGGGTGTACTACTGCTATCAAAAATCCGGACGTTTCTGTGGTGGTAGGCCAGGTAGGCCGCCTGAGAGCCTCTCTCCTCCAGTCCGAGACCAGATGCCAACTCTTCCAAAAATAGCAGGAACTCCTCAATGGACGGCCACCTCTGCCCCTGGACAAACTAAACCCCCGCACTCCTCCATACCTGACTGGCCCATGGACACTCGATCAGCACATGGTATATGGTCTCCACCTCCAGACGAGCTCCACATGCTGAAGAAAACCTTACCCCCCGCCGCCCCAGAATGCTCCTCGTGGGTAGGAAACCCCATGCTACCTTCCATAGAAAAAGTGTGACGCAAGGATGGACAGCCTCCAGATCCAGCCTCCCTCCAACTGTCGAGCCGCCGATCCCCCACTCATCCTCAGTATATCTCGAGCACCTACTGTCGTCTGACCAGTCAGCCTCCATACTCTCCTATCCTCCACTAGGATCGGCACTGATAGGACTCGCTCCGCAAGCTGCTCATCAAAGACTCTCCTGACAAGATCCACATCCCATCTCCGCTCCCCTCAAACAAACAAGTCACTAACTACGACCCTCTAACCATCCATGGTTAATCAGGGTGGGCCAGCCCTGCAATGTATCCTCCACCAGCCACCTATTTTTTCAGGATGCTGATAGCCCGCCCGTCCCCAACCTCCCATCTGATCGCCGGAAGCACCCTCGGGGCACGAGCACAAATCTTCCTCCAGATAAACAACGAAGCCCGACCCACACGGAATGCATCCGGGGTGACTGGGTCCCCATACTTCGTCCGCAGTGTGGAGACCCAGAGGCTCCGCGGCTCTAGAATATACCTGACTGCCAACCTGGTGGCCAATAACTCCCTGCACTGCAGTAGAGAATGGATCCCCAATCCCTCCCGACTAATCGGCTGACACACAGCCTCCCATGCCACAAGGTGGACGCCCCCTCTATCCCGACGCCTCCCCCAGATAAAACTCCTGAACATCCTCTCTAAATCACGTAGTACAGCAATAGGTACAAGTGTGTTAGTCATTAAGTAAACTAGGATAGAACTCAATACTGACCTCACAAGGGTGACCCTACCCATCATCAACAAGGCGCTAGTCTGCCAACTCTCCAACCTGTGCCTAATGCTCGCCTCCATAGATGCGCACTCTCCCCTCCACAGTCACCTCCCTGTAATCGGAACCCCGAGGTATCTAAGCATACCCTCCTCACCAATCCCCAGACTGCTCAAAATGGAGGCCTTCGCCCTCTCGTCGATCTTTGGGCTAAAGCAAATGGTCGACTTCGTCAGATTGACCAGCTGACCTGACGCACCACAGTGGCACTCTAGAATCCTCCTGATAGACTGTGCTGATCTCCTCGTCGCGCGTGCTAGAAGTAAACAATCATCCGTAAAGAGCATATGTGAAATGTAGGCCGCTCCTGTCATCGATCTGTAGGCCTCTACCTCCTAAATCAAAGATGCCTGTCGAAGTGCCCGCGACAGAGTCTGAACAAATGATAAACAATAGTGGAGAAAGGGGACAACCCTGCCTTAGACCCACCGAAGACTCGAAAAAGCTCGACGGAGAACCATTAATAATGAGGGCAAAGGATGGGGACAAAATACAAGCTGAATCCACCTGATCCACTGAGGGTGAAAACCAAGCAACTCCAAAGATTGTCTCAAAAAATCCCATCTCATCCTGTCGTAAGCCAACTCCATATCTAGTTTGACCTCATCAGACTCCTACACCGAGGTGCCCTCTACAGATCTATCATGAACTCGTGAGCAATGAGGACATTATCAAAAATAGACCGTCCTCCAATAAAGGCTCCCTACTCAGGGCATATAATCCTAGGAAGGATACCTCTCACTCTCTGAACCAATACCTTCGCCACCACCTTATACAATGTAGTGCATAGGCTAATCGGTCGGTAGTGGCTCGGCTCCACTGGATCTTGTCTCTTCGGGATCAATGTGATGAAGGTCCGCCTCTACTCCTCAGGCATCGACGCAGATACAAAGAACTACTGAATCGCCGTAAGCACCTCCTGTCTAACAATGTGCCAATACCTCTTTAAAAAAAGTGGGGGAAAGCCATCCGGCCTCGGAGCTTTATCCTCACCCAAGGACAAGAAAGCTTCCCGAATCTCTGTATCTGACACTGGTCTGATTAAGGCCTCATTCTCATCCCTAGATACCTGCTCCTCAGGGGCCGGCCCCCATGTACTACCACTTATGCTTCCTGACTCGGTCCATCTGGTACGGAAGAACTACTCCAAAACCCTCCTCACAACATCCATGTCCTCTGACACCTGTCCACTACCCTCCCGTATCCTGCGGATTCTGTTCTGCTGTCTCCTGATGATGGTCGACTGGTGGAAAAACTTCGTATTCCGATCATCTTCTTTGATCCACTGAACTCTCGACTTCTGCCTCTAGAACACCTCCTGCTGACTCAGAAGAGAATGATGCATAGCCAGAAGCCCTCTGAGCTCACCCTCTGCTAATCCCCCCTCACTATCCTCTAGGGTCTGTAGTCTGGTGATGGATGCTTCAACTTTCTCTACTTTTCTGAATAAATCCCACCTCCTTGTTCCACTTGATCAGTCGGCGTCTGATTAACTCCAACTTCCGTGTCACCCTGTACATCACATTCCTCCAAACTGGCGAGCGCCATGCCTCTCTCACCACATCCCACAACCGCGGGTAGGATAACCAAACCTTCTCAAAATGAAATGGGCTATAAGACTGAAAGGAGTGCGAGGTACTCACCAGAACAGGACTATGGTATGAGGCAATCCTAGGCAAGTGTCATACCCAATAATCTAGAAACCGCCGAATCCACCCAGTTGAGGCGAAGACACGATCGATCCGCTCCCAGACACGTGCCTGCCCCAATCGATTGTTGCTCCAGGTAAACCTCAGGCCGGTAAAGCCAAGGTCAGCAAGCCCATTGGACAGAATAAAGTCCTGAAATTTCCTAACCTCAATTTTGTTAGTGAAGGGCAATCCACCACGCTTCTCCTTCGGACCATTGATATAGTTGAAGTCCTCCGCAATCAATACCGGATGCCCCAGTTAAAGAAGTGAGGTGGCTTCCTCCCATAACACCCTCCTCTCCCTGTACTCTGTGCTCACATAGACAGGTAATAGCACCCATGGAGCCCCACAATTCTCTGTAATCACTAAAGCCACCTACTGACTACACCTGTGAAACACATCGATGATGCACGATCCTAACCTCCACATGACCATGATGCCTCCGGACATACCCTGCGACTCTACCGCGTATGTCCCCCACGATCTCGGACTAGCTCGCCAAACCCGCTCCAGATCGGCTCCCGACAACCTTGTCTCAAGCAAAATACAAATATCAGGGTCATGAAGGCTAACTAGCTTCGAAAAGCCGACCTAAAGGATGGTTTCCCCACCCCCCGGCAATTCCAAAGTAGAACTTTCATTGAGAAGGTGGAGGGGTTTCCGGCCGGATCGTAGTCTCGACTTGTGATCCGCCTTCAGCAATTGGATTCACTTCCTTCCCATTCCCCTATCGTGCCATGATCTCTTCATTTGAATTACTACCTCTTCATGTGTCGGCCCATTGGAGATCTCAAGAACTCCATTCTCCCCACTGTGCCCTGCTTCCCGTGCCACAATAGGAGCCCGAGGGTGTGCCGGTCTATTGAGCACCGAAGACCCCTCAGAGTGTGCCGGTCCACCCCGTGCCACAGGCCCCAACTGTTCCGCATGTGCCTCCCGGTCCATAGAAACGTGGAGAGCTTCCTGTTTCCCCTGTGCTTCGGACGTCAGTTGATACCCAGGATTCCGACTATTAGCCATCTTCTCGCTACCCCCTCTGTCGTTCCCGAACCACAAGCTGCAGAATTCACCGCCGAAGCACCACCATGCCAGTTCGTCGCCGCCGTCGATAAGCCTAACACAGTCGACCCATCGCAGGTGAGTCATCCCCACCGAAACCCCGAATCCGCCGAGACTCGCTGGCGTTCTCCATCGCCAGCGTCGCCTCGTCCGCCTGCTCCCCGGGTACGTGCACCCTCTGTGATGGTCGGCGACAAGCTCCGGCTCCAGAAGCGGCGCCAATCACCGTGTATCGTCGGGACCCTCCCATAGGCGGGCAAGCAACCAACAGCTCCTTCCCCTTCCGGTGCCTTGTTGGACTCCTGGCTCGGTTCAGGGGGCCGAGTCCGCCGAGCTCGGTCGCCTGGGCCAGATCCGTCGATCGCCCTTGGGCCTGGGCTCGGCTCCCATTTGACGGCCCAGCACCAACTGGCGCAACACTGGTTGGGCCTAGGTCGCTGGCCCGAGTTGGGGCCCTCAGTGGGCTTAGGCCTCGCGTTGACACCCAGCCTTGGGAGCCCACTGGCCGATTCTGACTCGGAGCCAACCCACCCAGCTAACTCGTCGTCTCCGCGTGCAGCCCGGAGCTGCCCTCCCCTCCATTCTTCGCCGGCGAGATATGCCGAGCAATCTTCTTGGGCTTCTACCAGCCCCTAGTGTCCCGCGAAGATGCAAGCGAGCTCGGACCGGCAGCACCTGGGTTTGGCTCCGCTTCCTTCTGACTCGCCTCTTGGGTTGACTCGAGAGTAGGTTCAGTCACCGTCTTCCTCCCCGCACCCCCTTTAAAAGCTCCGCCCCTCTGCCACCGAGCCCGGGACGTGAGCATCCAAGGGTCGACGCCACCTTGCGCCCCAACCCCTGGCTCCACGAACGAGCCACCGTCCGTACCCTTGTCTTCCTGGTTAGTCATCGCTGTAGCCGCCTGGCCCTTCTCCCGGTGAAGCTGGCAATCGCCGTCTTGATGCCCCATGCGAGCGCACCGAAAGCATAGCCCCGGACCTGCCAGAACTTCTGCTTCCCCCCGAAGACAAAAGCACCGAGTACCAAGGGGAGGAGGGCATTGATCTCCACCTTCGCCCGGGCATAGCCGATGCGCCGGCGTTCACTAGTAGAGGCGTCAAGATCCAGTGGTCGCCCCGGCTCCGCTAGTATCAACATAATAGTCTTGTCCCAGTATTCCACAGGTAGCTCCGGCAGCCGGACCCAGACCACCGTCCGGCTGACGATGTGGGTGCCCGGGTTGAAATCGGGCAACCACTTCTCCATTGCCAAAAGCTGGCCCGCCACCAACCAAGGGCCAGTCCCCATCGCAACCTCCCGATCATCCTCCGATCCAAACCGAAGGGTCATGAGCCTGTTTGCCATTAGGAAAGCTTCGATCGAAGCCTTTAACTTGCTCCGGGTTTGAAGATCTCGTGCAACCAGCTCCGCCTAGACGCGCCGCCCCAGACTCCTCACGATAACGGCCCTTCCCTCCCACTCCATCCGGGCCTGCTCCAGTCGCTCCGATGGAACCACTACCACCCGAGGGAACCGTCGTTCCAGGTCTGCCAACTCCACACTAGGCCGGAAATAAGACATTTCCAACTGCACTGTTCTCCCCTGAGCCACCGCAAACCACGCCGGAGCCAACACTGCAATCTCCTGCACCGGAGCCGGCCGCTAGAGCCGATCGACACCCCTCGGCTTGCCGGGCCCGGGATCTCCCATCGGTCCGCCCACCCGGTGCTCGATAGAATGCCCCTTCACCGCACGATCCTTGATGCAGCTTCTCACTCTCTCACTCTCTCCTCCCCCCACCCCAGTTTTTTTGCACTTTACTTTTCTGGTCATGCTTCTCTGGGCATAAGAAACCGGGGAGGGTTTTCTAATGGCCAAAGAGGGGCAACCAAGATGAGGAGAAGAGAAAAAAGAATATGAATAAGAGGAGAAAATCAATGTCTGGCCCATCTTTCCGAGAGGTAAAAAACAAAGAAGAGAAGAGGGGACTTCTTAGTTGTAATCATGCTAGAAGATCACCATCTGGCCAATCAAAACCCTAGAATATTGCTACTCAGCCAGCCTTCTTCCTCACTTCAGCCCAGCTCTCCCTCTTTTCCACATTGACAATGAATTTCTCTGCCTTGGACCACTTAAGTCTCAAAAACTTGATTTAACCCTGTAGTGCATGATCGAGATTAATGTAGATAAGGTGCTCTTTTTGCACCGGGCCTTTTCTATGAGGCATAGGAAAGGCATGCCTTTTGAGTGCGTACATGGAATCACCTTGCCTCAGGGTAGTCAAGGTGCTAAGGCGGCAACCAAGTGCACCTTGCCCCTTAGGCATGCCTCAGAAAACACTACCTAAACCTAAACCACCTCCACACCCAAACCTAAACCCAATTCCTAAACCAAGACCTTAGCGGATGGCCAAGTCAAGGTGTATCACCTTGTTGGTGACTTCCTGTCGAGATAATAGGGGTTTGGGTCATTGAGAATGTCTAGGCCAGCTTCCTGTAGATCCAACCTGACCAGAACTTAACCCATTTAAAGCCTTCATGTTATAGAATGCATGATTGCAAATAGTTTGATACAGTAAGATGTCAAATTAAACAATACACAATGATGATGATAGCACATTATGGCAAGAGAAATGTTCTGTATCCCAAGTCATGAACTTATAATCAAAAATGGTCTTTCATAACCTAGGAAGACTCCAGAATTGTACAAGTAAAATTGATTAAATATGAAAGTCACAAGAAACAGAAAAATCTTGGATACCTTTTCCTCTTCTCTCTTACGCTCCTTCTCTTTCAACTTCTCTCGCAAGCGGGCAACATGTTCTTCAAAAATCCCTCTCACAAAATTCTCATCACCAATGGACCTAATAAAGCATGAACCAATTGCTTAAGAAAAACAGATAATCAAACAAATAGATTAAAGATAAAAATTCAGATCATCTAGCCATATTTTTGACTACCTGTATTCTTGAGTGTCTTCAAACAGTGATTTGCAGTCCTCCCATCCTGATGAAGCAGTTATTTCCTAAAAACAAAACCAAACAGTTAAATGTATCTATATCCACATATATGCATTGTGAACCAACACATCATGTATCTGTTAAGAACATGGTCACAGAATACCTTAATTGAGTAAAGCAAGTCAGAGAAATTATCTGCAAGACGTTGGTGCTTTTTAGCCTCTTTCTCCTCCTTCTCCCTAAGCCTTTCCAGTAACTCATCAAAAATGAGCTACGAAATGAGGTAAAACACAAATCAGGTCCATATTGTAGGGAAAAAAGGAATCTGCCTATTTAACATGTTCTCGATATTTGGAGCACAAGGCAGATTAACAAAAATTTTACCAATCAAATTTAATTGCCAATTGTTATGAAACAGAAAAGGGGTAAAAACAATGAATAAATTGTTGACCCATGCATAAGGACTTCAACATGTGTTTCATTTACTTGACCATTTCTAGGCTTTCATGACTTTAGTAGAGAATGGCACTTTTTATATTTTAAAAAGAGATAAAGTGGAATCATGATCTTTGAAAAGGACTTATGGTGGATCTTTAAAACATCAGTAGAAGACAATATGTAGTTCACAACTTAGAAAATCCATAAGATTTTGATGAACCTTTAAAATTTTCTAGACACTTAACCAGCAACGACATAATAGGCAGTAATATCTTTACAATGACCAAACAAACTCATATGTTTTCCATCACAACAGAGGAACAAAAAACGGAAACTTCAATGAACAAGGCAAACTCTTTTAAAAGCCTAATATACTTTGACTGATAGGAAAAGGATTAAAAAAGGATATATTTTACATAAACTCTATTTTTGTTATTGGAAAGTTAAGGCATTTTGTCTGGAAAGTTATCAGTCGACAGAAAATATTTAAACGTACATTATACACAGAAGTATAGTTTTAGTAATGTATAAATATAAAGAAAGAGTACACAAATAAACAGACACAAACTAACAGAAGTTTCAAAATCTAAGGAAAAGATGCTCCAACAATCACCTTTTTATATGAATCTTTTTAGTCAACCCCATCACCCCCCCTTTGTTATTAACTCGACTGCAATATTCTTGTTCCAACCCTCGTACTTCTATTGCTCTCTCGCTCTCTTTCGTTTTTCTTTTTCCCCATATATGTTCATGTTACTCCCTTTATTGCCATCTGAGAAGATCAACAGAAACTTGAGGGGAAAGATGCACAAATTTCCTTTCAGAGCTTTGAGTGTTAAAAGGGGGATTGGCAGTCAGAAAAATAGTGTTGGTAGGGAGCTTAGGCAACTTAGGAATTGGGAGACATACATAAGGGGGATGCAAAGGGATTGAGAATGGAGCAAGAATGATGCCTCATAAATGTAGTTGATCAATGGACTAAGGATCAAAGAGGAGGACATCTGAGATAGTTAATGGAGGAACAAATAAGCATTCTTCAAGGACTTCACATTAATCACAAACAGAAAATTAGAGTGGAGGAAAGAAGCTGTGCAAGGATTTGAATACCAATGGGGGTAAATATCCCACCCAGCTAAAAAGAAGCAACAGGAAAATAGAACAAAGGACATAAATATGGAAAAAGTTTACCTTCATGTTTATCTCAGATATTCCTTTTAGGCTATCATCAGCCGAAATGGCAACCTTTAAGTCTTCAAACGTCCATGAAGATGCCAAAGCAATCTGGATATAAGTTTTTCGCCATCATGGCCATCCATTAGTTTGTAAGGAAAAGAAGCAACAAAAACAAAAGTTATATATTACCTTTTGGATCTTGATTGCTTCTTTGATCTGGACCTTGTCTTCATGGTACTGCCACAAAATGAAGCAAAAAATGGTCAAGAAATGAGCTTTGAGTTGATTCTTTATTTTTGCACTTTTTGGATTGTTCGTAGCTACATTAAAACACTTTTTGTTATATCAAATATATATATATATATTGCAATTAACAACTAAGGCTCTGTTTGGCACTGTTGTATGTAGTAGAGCTTTTATCTGTAGACCTTTGGATTGTAGATCTTTTAATCAAAAATTTTTTGTTGTTTGGTAAATAAATTTCTGAAGTGTTGTTAAATTTTAGGGTTTCTTTGTGCCCTCCAAAATATACAAAATTGTATGAATATCCTCATAAAATTACTATTTGTATGTATACCCTCATAAAATACTTATTTTGCTTGTATACCCTTCTTTTTCTTTCTTTTTTATATATGACCCATACCATCTAACGCCATTAAAGAATAAACAATTTAAATTTGAAATGATTGAAATATCCTTACAGGTAGACACGCAAAATGAAAACTTTACAAGGATACACATGCAAATAGCAACTTTGCAAGAGTACTCATGCAATTACGCATATTTAGGAGGGTATACACTTTAAAAAAATCCAATAAAAAATGATCAAAATTCAGTAAAAATAATTCAATTGTTTTTAATTAAAAAAATATGGCAAAAAAAGATTAATATTATCATGTCACATGATCTCATGTTAATATCAACTCTTATAGAATGAATCATGCTGCTTTTACAAAATTCTCGCCTCAAAAACAAACAAGAACTCGATATTTACAAATCACTAAAAAATATTTTACTAATCTGGCATCTATAATTAATTTAAATTTGATATGCTTTAATCTTTTAAAAATAATGAAGAATATATACATATCATAGATTCAATAATGATAATTATATCAAAATCAAATGAAGAATAATATTACCAAAATGATCACCTAATATTCCAATTTGACCAAATCATGATCTTAAAAAGAAAAATGACAATGTGGCTCAATTTTTTTCTTACTTGTCGATCCAACTGAATCATAAAAGACTTAGCAAGTTCCATCCGAGTTCTATTTTATTTAATAGATTTTTTGAATGTATACCTTTCTAAATATGATAATTTGCATGAATATCCTCATAAAGTTACTATTTGCGTGTATACCCTTATAACATTTTTTTTTTGCATATCCACCCATTAAGGTATTTCAGTCATTTTAGTTTTAAGCCGTTTATTTTTTAACGACATTAGATGGTACGGGTACATATGCAAAAAGAAAAAAAATGATATACATGCAAATAGTAATTTTACGAAGGTATTCATGCAATTTTATATATTTAGGAGGGTATACATGCAAAAAACTCTAAATTTTAATATTTGTTTGAGCCAAAAGAAAGTGCTTTTAATATTAGAAAGTGACAAAAAAGGACATTACAAAAATATTTTCAATTGTCTAACTATTTGTACTATCAAGAAAATTATTATAACATATGCTTATTTATAAATCATTTATATTGATATTTTAATCTAAATGACCTAACAAATAATAATTTTACATTTATTATAAATATAATAATATATTTATAATATTATTATATTTTAATAATATTGCTA
>JAOXJJ010000819.1:8561465-8583015 GCA_025769935.1 Phoenix roebelenii
CGATCTATCACCTTAATACAATATTATAATAGTATTATATCATAATATTATTGTAGTAATAATATTATATTATTATAGTATAATAACAACAATGAAAATAGTAATATAAAATTAGTATAATATAATAGAATAGAATACTATTATATTATATAGTATTATATTGCACTATCAAAAGCTATTATTATAGAGTATTGTTAATTTCTAAGTTTTTATATTTTAATTTAATAATATAATAAATATATAATTATTTTTATGGGAAATCAAAGGAATATCATAATAGCAAACTAGGTAGTTATTGATTCTAATAGTACCATAAAAGTTTGATTTTATTCAACCGGATACAAAATGATAATAAAATAGTTCATATATATCCAATAATCAAAAAGTATTTTAAATTATTTTTTTAATAAAATCCATTGCCAGGACTCGAACCCGGGTCTCTCGAGTGATCTCTTTCCCTTAAAAAAAAAAAGAAAGCTTCTCAACACGTCTCAAGTAAAGCTTTTGCCCAAAAGCTCTAAATAAAAAGGTTTTACATAGTAAACCTTTTTTGGATAAGCTAAAAAGTTGTTTCACAATTTTTACCAAATATCTCAAAATCACTTCAAAGAGACTATAGCCCTCCAAGAAGTGCTTTTTGGCCTTCCAACAGCATGACAAATATGGCCTAAACATATTAATAGCAAACACATTAACAATCCTTCTCCAAATATTCTTTCTTTAAATAATGAACCATTTGATCGATATCTAATAGATCATATCACTCACTATATAAAACTTTGTATTTTTCAAAAAATATCATTATATATATACCCCATAAATTGATAGGTTGAGGGGTCTTAACTCAAACCCGACTAGTCTTGCTGGCTGATTGAAGTTGGTTGGCCTGTGTGAACCCAACAAGTTGAGTTAGGCCAGTCAAGTCCAAGCTGAGATTGTCATACACACACATATGTATAAATATATATATATATATACATACATATGTACATACACATGCACGTGCATGTGCATGCACATACACATACATGTAATACACACACATATATATGTGTGTGCAAGGTCGGCAGAATCGGTACCGAGCATCGTACCGATTGTCCGGCGAGATGAGTCAATACAGATCGCGTCATGCCGTGCCGGGTCCGTACGGAAACAGTAGAAGATGCAGGAGAGAGGAAGTACAAAAGAGGAAAAGAGAGAGAGGAGGAGGCCGAGGGAGACCAGCAAAGAGCCAACGGAGGGCCGGAGAGCCGCCGTGCGAAAGAGGAGGCCGGAGAGCCGCCAAGAAGCTGCGGAAGAAGGGCTCTCTCCGGTCCCTTGTTTCGTTCGAAACAGAGGCCGGACGGGGCCTTTTATTTTTGAGGTTTTTAAATAAAAGTCGGCAAACCAATTGATTTCACTTAAATTTTTTTTATTTAACAAAAAAATAAGTGAAGTCGGCAATGGATTTGCCGAATTTCACTTAAAATTTTCAAAAATAAAAGGAGCCCCTTCGCCCTTGTTTCGAACGAAACAGGGGACTGGAGCAGGCCCCTCTTCCACGGCACCCTCCTCCGCGCGGCAGCTCCCTAGTCTCCGCTGGCCGATCTCGACCTTCCTCTCTTCCTTCCTCTCCCTCCCCCACTCTCTCTCTCTCTCTTTTCCTCATTTTCCTTCTCCTCCTCCGGCGCTGGTCTCGTTTTCGTTGCCGGAACCGTCCCGGTCCACGGCCAGTACGGTTTTGGACTCCCCAAACCGATCGGTTCAGGACTCCCCAAACAGATCAGTTCGGGATGGTTCTACCGACCTTGTGTGTGTACATGTATTGACACCTTAAAAAGGAGTTGTCAATTCAAAATCAATAATGGACTATTCAAATTCAAGATCCAAACCATTGAGCATGATCTAAACTATAAAAAATAATTAAAAATCAAATTTCATGTGTTTTGGCGACCCTTAACCTAATCATCAAGTATAGTACAGCTTCAACACATTTCTTGAAACTCCAATTGAATTACAAAAACTGCAATTCAATTATCATTCATGAAGCACCCCAATATTTTTCTAAGTTTACATCCCATTTCATTATTAATCTGTATTAACATGCCTAATACACTGAACAGGCAAAGCATAATTTTCAGATGGATGATAAGAAACTAACCTGCTTGTCAAGTTCCTCTGCAACATCCTCAAACAGATCTTTTGGCGTTGAACCCGATGTGTTTGATGCTACTGCTTTGTATGGTGGCAAATCCTTCACCTGCAAAGCAGTGTTACATTATATTATAACATATGGACATATAAAGCTATACAATATCCCAAATGAACCATAATTTCATGAAAGTGTACAGAGATCGGTGTTACATTATATTATAACATATGGACATATAAAGCTATACAATATCCCAAATGAACCATAATTTCATCAAAGTGTACAGAGATTTTTTAAGTTACCTGCATACAGTAATCACGCCAGTGAGTTTTAGCTGTCAAAATTCCAGCAGCAACATGTCCTTCCATTAACTTGCGAAACTCATCACGGTTTTTGCGTTCCTGCCGTCTTAATTGCTCCTACATGTTCGATGATGAAGAATGCATGAGCATACTCTAAATTTCAGTTTAAAAGTTATAACAAGAAAAACATCAATGTACCTTCTGTTTCTTTCGCTGCTCCTCCTCTTCCTTCTCCAAGTTATGTATATACTCCTGCAATACATTGACATGAGCAACAGCACCCCTCAACATAAATGACAAGATGAGAAACACACCTGGAAGATCTCCAAACGATAAATTTTTTCAAGTCGAGAACATCTTTCATCATCCTCCAACCGGTCTTGAACTTTCCTCCATTGACTGTTTGCCTATAGATAAGGGACAAAAAATAAGTAATTATAACCTAAAGCAGAAAGATTGTGCCATGCATGCTTGAGATGGGACTTATTTTAGAACAGTACCTTAATGAAGTCACATGATTCAAGAAAAGCTCTATAGTCCATTATGTTTTGCTTATGCTCCTCAGCAGCCTTTGCTCTTTCCTGCAGCAGGATCCAAATTACAGTAAAATGATGGAACAAAAAGCATGCTAGAAATCAGGAATAAGTTCAAAGACATGTTTTCCCAAAGGAAGCCACTTGCCCAGAGATGCGTGCACCAAATCATTAGCCCACCAAGAACTAAAAAACAATTGTCATATAAATCTATTTTCCCAGCTCAAACCACAGGCTTCATCAAGCTGTGTGCTCAAACATACATCTGCAGATAATATTACCATACCCCTACTTAAAGAAGATACCAAAAACTAATTAAATATATTAAAAGGAAACTAAAGGAAATTTACTTACAGTCAGCCATTTTACTATGTGAATGAAGAAGTAAAGTGTGGTTATATAAAAAAAAAATAGAAGCTAAGTGTAATAGAATGAATTATTAAAGAAGCCTGAATTTCAGTCATGCTCTGTGTTTTGAAACTTCGTGTTTTAATAGTTTAAATCCTATAGTCATTCCCAAAAATCAATCATTTTTAAGTAATGCTTCCATGCTTTTGAATTTAACACTGGCTTTTTCATTTTTCAAGTACAGTACTCTTAGATATAAATTTTAAAATTCTAAGCTCACAGACAGTTTCAAAATCTAGGTTTCCTCTGTCTACCAATACATCTTGAATTTAAGTCAACTTTATGCTTTTGAACCTTATAGTCAATCCCAACCCTAGGTATTGTTTCAAAAGTCTCTTACATTGCTGGTATACACACCTATAATAAGATACAAATTTTATACTTTACAACTGAATTAAACAAACTCAATGCTTGGCAAATGAGGATAGGTAAAGCCAGCCCCAAATTGAGAAAAGGATAGAGAGTTATGGTTATCAAAAAAACTCACATTTTGCTTTATGCTCGCAACATAAAGATTCTATATCAACAAAAGGATTAGATGCAGATGAAACATCAGAGTAGTAACAAGAATATCAGGGGCCTATTTTTACAATTCAAGAAAATGCAACAAAAACAAGAAACAAGTAATATATATTTGCCTTGTCCAAAAAAATGTTTTAATTTTGAGTTTAAGAAACAAAATTTATTCACAAATCTCAAAGAGAAAGAAATCAAGACTGCATGAAAAAGAAAATCTGGCAGGCTCTGACCTTCTTCTGGAGATCCAGCAAATAGCTTTCGAATAGATCCTCACGATCTCTTGCCCGCTCAACAGCATTAAATCGTTCATCATTCTCAAACATGGTGACAGCTTTACTGAATGGATACAATCAACTACTGAGTATGTATGATGTAAGGCATAAAAAAGGCAGATAGGCAGTCTTAGTTCAGATGGTTAGTTTCTAATTTTCCAATTCAAGCAAATTTATATTACAAACATGTATTAGACTTTTAACTAGTTTCTTTTCTTGCGTATATAACAACATGCACAGAAATAGAAAACAGACCTCCACCGGGTTGACGAAGTAAGTTCTGTGCATTCCTGCATAAGATATAATTAAAAATTATTAATCATATGGAAGAAACTATTATGTGTACCTTCACAAAGAGAAAAATGCAACATACTTCCAACATTCGGGTGAAGTCTTCTCGTGCTTTCTTCTGTTTAATGCGCCGTTCCTCAGCTTCCTGTTTTTTCCTTTGCCCCAAGTACTGAGATAAAATGAAGAGAAATTAAATAGCAAGAGCAAAAAAATCAATCACTAGTAGACAAGGTGATTTCTCTAAGTATTAAAGAAAGAACAGCTCTACGATGTACTATAGTGACTTGTTAAGTCAAATTACACTTCAGGTACGGAATAATCCATCTGCAAACTCACCTCATGAAATGCTTGTTTCCTCTCACCAAGTGTCTTCAACGCACCATATCTCTTGTCACTAATAATAACTCTCATTGCCTGAGAATTTCCCGCCAATATCATATAATTACATAACAGTCAAAAAGAATGCCACATTATTAATTCAGGGGAAAAAACCTGCTCCCAAGTCCCATCAGATTCAACATTTGCAGATTCCAGTAGGGTTTTGAATGCATTTTTTGCCTCCTAAAAGAAACAAATAGGAAACACAAACTTGTCATGAACAACCAAGAGAAATGAACAGATACACAACCAACTACCATACCCGCTTATTAGCATAAACAAAAGGTTCTTCATCAATTGTTTTCTCCTCCAATGAAGCGGCATTGCTTCTTCCAGTAACCGGCATACCCTTCTTAGCTTCCTACAAGAAATTTGCCAATACAAATGCCTAAAAATAGATATCAAACTATACATAGCTATTATGCAGATTGCATTGAACAGTGACAGCACAAAGTTCAAAAGCATCTGTCTCCACCAACTACTAAGAGCATGATTTGTACAGAGCTCCTCTGAAGAAACTAAAAGAACAAAACACAGAAAGTAACTTAATATATTTTCTTCACTACAGCCTACCTTGTTTACATAAAAACTCTGCAAAAACACCAGATCATTAAACATGGGGCCATGCAAAGATCAAATATTCAGTTTCGAGTTTCAGTCACACCCACCAAGTTTGGTTTCCATAGTTTGGGCATGTTTTAGTATGAGTTTCAGAATTTCGGCTGAAAAATATAAAAAGACTATGAAAAAACCAGAAAATTTTAGAGAAAAATAAAATAAACAAACATACAAAGTACAAACCACATATAGTGGCTTATGTTTCCCCGTCATAACATCTGAATTTATTTCAATGTGTACAGGTTGAAAGCTTATATAAAATCTTTAAAAAGAAAACTAAAGGTGTTACTAACTTATGTTGCATTCAATTGTTTGACAACAATTCAGTTACTGAAAACTTAAGCTTATAAATATCTATGAAAGTAATATGCTAGTCGAGCCCAACCATTCCCATCCTTAGGCTTAAATTTTTCAACCCAAGCCCAAGTCCAACTATTAACTATCAAGCCCAACCAATTAACCCTAGGGCATGAGTCAATCCCCGTTCCTCAACCATGGCAACAGAAGAGAGGCAAGGAATGTGATTCTTGGAGTCAAAAGTGATGATGATATTAAAAAAAAATGGTGGCACAGGAGCCAAAGGTGGTGGTCTGGACAGATGTGGTAAAGATGAAAATAATTGTGGTTAGGTGCCGGCAGTAGTGAGAAGGTAGATGGAAAGAGAGGAAGCGGATGCAGAATGATAGTAGGCAACATACCTGCGTTGGGAACAGAATCAAGCAGTCATGCAGCAAATGTAAGGAAGCAGGCGGGGAAAAGGGTAGATAAAGGGACAATATATATATTATAAATTTATTAAAACAAATACATGTGATGTTATATCCAAGGTACGTCGTCTTGGTACCGAACTCCGTACCGATGCCACCCTATTATTGTGTCGGTCTACCCGATACAGAGGCCGGTTCGATTATCGAGTGTCAGTACGCCCCCCGTACTGCGTATTGGTATTGAACATATAAAGTACAGTATGCCCTATACCGTCCGGTTCGGTGCAATATGGCATACCTTATACATTATATATATTAATATGTTTTCAGCCAAGTCATGCTAGAATAATTTTGGGTAAGCACAAGCCAAACTGAAAATCATTTGAGTATAAAAACTTGACCGACATATTTAAGAGATGGAAATCCATGACTAACAGCCAAATGACTGGGCCAAGTGGGTCAGATGACCCATTTCTAGGTCTAATTCCTGGGTGCATCAAGAGAACCCAAAGTTAATGCTCGTTAAGACCAAGCCTAAGCAATGCGTCATTAGTTGATACTGGATCAGGCATGTTGGAGCACCCATACCTAGGTATGGATACTCCTAACCTTGTTCCCATTCGGCCAACCAACCGAAGTCATAAGGTTATTTAGTTGTTCCTAGAGGTACTCCACAAACTAGGTAGTTAGAGCTTCAGCTATTCAGCAGACAAGGTGGTGCTGCACCTCCCATCAACTTGGAAACCTACCATTCAAGATTATTGATCTTCTTCTTGTATTTGTGTAGCTCCCACCTTGCACTCACTCCATGTTCCTTCTTGTTATCACATCTCTTCTAGTATATCAAGCATCCCTCCTTTCTAATCCAAGGGTATATTATCATACACCACAAAGTAACATAAGTAATCGTGGGGATGTAAATTATGCTCAACAAAATAATCAAGGTAGAAATGTGATTAAAGAAAGGAACCCCCACCAACAAGGCAGAAGTGTTGAGATACAAGTTTCCTAGGGGCAAGAAGGACAGATCAGACCAAAAAAAATAGTCAATTTGTCCAGGCATTTGTGTCATGGATATCCCATTACATTGAAAGTGCCATATGTAACACCCAATCCATCAAGTGTCATTAGAAGTGTAATCAAGACAGCTCAAACTTGACTCAATTGTCCACTGACCTAGCTCTAGTTTGGCTCATTTTTTGAAACAAGCCAGGACCAGCTAGCTCAAGCTTAGCTCTAGGTGAGTCTCAAGCATAAACCAGCTGTTCAAAAGCTCGAGCATCTAGTGTCTACCATACAAGCGAGAGGGGAAAGAGAAGGGGGTGAAGGAAAGGTGATAGACGAGATAGCCTAAAAGAACCAGTACAACAACAGACGTCAGATTCCTTTCCCATCTATCCATTGGAACGCCACCAATTTTGAAGCCCTAGCCAACCACCTACAGACCCACCTGCCCCATTCAGCATCAATAATTCCCAATGCCTCCACATTAATGTCATTCCAAGACCTAGGACAATAGTGCATGGACATCAACTAGATTCTTCTCTCTTGCTCACTTCTGTCTGTGGAGGTGACTACGCTTTTGGAAAGAGGAACAGGAAAAAGGGGAGAGCATATCATGCAATGTGAAGTCTGAATGTGACTAATCCACCACAAGATAGGGCTTCCATTAGGATTGAGATGAGGATAGTTCAAGGATTTAATGTCAGTCACTAGATTCTGATCCAACAGCTAAAAACATTAAATGTTCCAGCTATTAGATAAAGATATATAGAACAATTATATTTACTAAGTGATTGTATCAACTAGTTATAATGCTAACTAAATATAGAAGTGATTGTCTTTTATGGATATATTTTCCGCTTGACAAAGCCAAACATAAATGAGATAGACCAGCCTCAAGCTCAAATTGTCTATATTTCAAGCTCAAATTCTAGGATCAAGCTTGAATTATTTACTAACTGAGCAAACCTTTTCGAGCCAAATTGCATGCCCAGCTGCTCATGAATAGCTTTCTCATTTGACACTTCTAGGTGCCACCGTGTCACCGAGATGTTGAAGCTTTGTAAGTATTTATTGTAAGTTTGTAACCATCTCCTCAAGAGAAATGACAAAAGGAGAATAGCAGACATCATAAAGAAACAATATACAGGGTGCTATAACCAGAACTGTCTTTTTGCTATATGTTCATCTTTATCAACCAAAGAAATAAAAGCTAGGAAGTCGTAATGCACCAACAAATATGGTACTAAGTTAAGATGAAAATAATTATAAGAATCATTTAATAAATAAATAAATAAATAAAATGCCGAACTAACCAATACATGACAAAACTGAATATGTAACTAGAAGTTCATTCTTTCCACTTTCCACAATAAGTCAAACTAAATATGTAACAAAAACCAGTTCACAACAAGAAAAAACTTTAATATCACGGGTGATAAATCAGAATGCATGAAAGAAGGAACTCAATCAGAAGGTTACAAATTGGCCATACCTCCAAATCCTGAGCAGAAGCTCCATCAGGCAAACTTGCAATATTTACAAGAGAGGAATTGTCATGATTACTCCTGAAAATAAGATCAGTTATTTTCAACTAAAAAATAGAAGAAAAAAAGTTAAAAAGTAACAAATGCATCCATAGCAGCTCATTAAACTATACTTTGCATTAGATAATGCAGCTTCTATTGCAACAGTAGGAACCACTGTATTTGCAGGAACAGGTGCCAGTAATGGAGTTACAGGTGTCTGAGGATTTGATGCGCCAACTGTGTTTAGAATTCCCAAAGAGGAACTAGAAGGGATTCCAGCAGATGGTACAACAGCAACAGATGGCGATACTGAAGCCATCACACCTGGAGGTACAATAGCATTGGCTGACACTGAAACTGGGCTTGATACTACTGCATATGTTGCTTCAGGAGTCACAGAAGCTGTGGCAGGAGGGATCTCCCCAGACGAAACAACTGGAGCAGCTGGGACAACAGAAGCTGCACCAGTTTCTGTACGTGGCTGCGCAGCTGCAGCCCTTAATGCTTGTTCACGAGCTAGCTGAACAAGAGTACATTGAAATGAGAAATATTATACATTGAGAAATTGAGCATATAAATGACAAAGCCGAAAGGTTGATCATATTAAAACCTTGAGCTCCTCAGGAATTATCCATTTGGATACCTTTGTGACCTTGTTATAATAGTATCTGTAAAATATTCAGCAAATGGAAAAGATTACGACTGTTAAACAACGAAGATGTCCACATGATTTCAAACTACAGTATGCATTGGCAAGAAATTGGACAATAACTTGCTAAAGGTACGAGAAAATTACTTACGTTCGTCCATCTGGAGTGCTGAATTCCTTCCAATCAGTCGAAGCATCGGCCCTCTGTGAAAGACAAAAAGGTTAAATAAGCACAAAGATGGAAGAGTACTGAATACAACTGATAAAAAAACAAGTTACCAAGATTGAGAGTGTGTATCAAGGACTAAAGCACAGCCAAAGCGACTAACTGACAAAAGGTCACTAATTCATCTTAGCGAGAATTTTGGCATGGCATCTTACACAAGTTCATATCAGTTATTTAGGATAAGAACCATTATGCATCAAATCATTAAGGACCACAAATGCAGCAGTTAACAAAACCACCCTTTCACTGAAATGATGCAGCTCAGGGACAACATAGATTTTCAGTGTTGTAGCATTTCACTAGTCGCATGCCATAGTAATAAAACCCAAAGCTTCATCTAAATTGATGAGACCAGTGATTATGGCCAAAAAATAACTGTAGAAATTCATCTATCTGTGCAGCAACTATGCCACCTTTAACATGTCAAATTGCAGTCAATCGAAAGAGGCATACAACAAACTCAGTTCAAGATTATAAAATTGGCAAAACATATTACCATCCCCTGCAATACTTTCACTCCTACGACAATGAAATATGGATGTATGAATGTGTTATAAGTTTTTTTTTATATTCATATAAATTAAGAAAAAGTAAAATCCGGCAACATGACAATATCCTCCCATTTTCAGCTGGTACCATCAAATACAAGATATTCCTCATTGGAGAGACTTTGAATAACTGATATTCAATCCTTGCAATTTGCATTCTCGATAAACTATTTCTAAAATTTGTCTACCTAGAACCCAGTTCAATTGGGAAAAAAGGAAAGAAGCTATACACAGAAACAAAATAAAGATAGAAGGGCAATGTCAGGTTTGATCTGGGTGTAAAAGGTTCTCAACCTTTGACTAATCATATTATGACCAATATAGAAGACCACATATACATATATATATGTATAATTCGGTCTCTCTGATGGGGTTTGGAGTTAAAACTTCAGTGAAACAACTTGACTGCCTGAGTTTCACAATGAGGAACCATATATAATAACAACAACAATAACCATGATGATGATGATAACAATAATAATAGTAACCATCAACAATAAGCAGTAAATAAACCAGAATGCACCCATAAATATAGCACCAAGCTTCACAAAGCAGTTCGCAGAAATATAACTTAGTTATATAACAATTAATTTGATCATGAGGTTGAACTAAAAATGTCACACATTATCAAGTAATTAACATTTTGCTGAAACTTGAAACCACATGTTATGCACGCAAAGTAACACAATTTAATGCAACATTACTCAATGGTGGAAAATACTCTTGTTTACAATAAAATGCAGACAGAAAGCCTCAACTAGAAATGTGCAGAACGCATCTCAAAGGTGACAGACAAATAGAATAATGAATAAAGTGTAACTTAATCTGAACAAGAAATATTGCAATGAGCATGCACCATGTAACATATTGTACCTCTCTTGTGAGTTGTGACTATATAAATCATGCATCTGTGAGCAACCTTAAGAAAGTATTGATGTCAAATGAATCAACATTGAGCAAATCCAAATTACATCATTACATGGATCATCGTTATGAGCTAAATAGGACAAATAATTTCATCATGGAAATAAGTGAATGTATGCTCCATATAGAAGGGGAAGAAATGAAAAGAGTGCCCTTTGCAGAGTATAGAGTTCAAACCAACAAGTTCAGATATATCATAAGCAAGTGACAAAATGCTTGTGACATCTGTGCCACAGCACTTGATGGGTCCTGAAATCACAGCTCATGATCAACAGCAGAAACTTTACACAGCATTTGGATATTTATACAAGACTAGAATTAATGCTCATAGTTAAATCTTTGATTGTCATTAGGTATGCTGTTTACATAAATAAAGAACTCACAATGTTGTATCGTAATGAATGCATTTAGCAACACCAAAGTTTAAGATAGAAGATTCAGTATCTGTAGCAAGCCAGCATCATTTTACCCAATAACTGTGTTTGTCATCTGTATCAATCTTGCCCATGCAATTCAAAGTAAATTAGAATGTGATAGTGAAAGTGAGATCTAAGATGATAGAAAAAACTTAGTATGATTGAAATCAATTCATTCATCATACTGCAACAAATTATTTTGAAATAATTATGCATATCAGCTAGATCATAGTAATTAGCATACAGATTCATGTTATCATCATATGCCTGCCATGTTGCATGTGCATTTTGAGAATTTACTGTATCCAATGCTTGCAACCATGCTATCATGTAAAACAGGTATACAACATTGATAATACCATAGTCCACAATTTCAAAAAAAAGTCAACAATTAAAAAAACAAAATCATATAAAACCTGTGGTACAATAGTACGGGAAGAACTACTCTATGGAATTTCTATCGTTGGTGTCAATTAAAGATTTCATTGAGTCAGTAGTTCAGCACGTGACAACTCTTAAGTGTTAACAGTAGTTGAAAGCAACAAAATTTCATTCCAAATTATCCAAAGATACAGAGGAAATGCATCATGTTTTGTTACTTCATGTTTTCTACAGATCACAGATTGCACCCACCACTAAAATTACAAAACGGGGGGCCCTTGATGTAAGAAAGGATTTAGCAATCATTGCCTGCCTTGAGAAAACTGAAACCCTGCTTCATAATGACCATATATAGCCGTTGTTTTTTGCTCCAGACGTGCCAAAAGACATCTACAGACCAATAGAAGAACATGCAAAGAAACAGAGAATCCACATAAAACAATTTTGATCAACACCAGTACAGTTACAACTGTCAGCATTCGTGAAAGGAACCATAATGGCAACCACTAGTAAGACCGCAAAGGAAGAGGAAGTAGAGTCATTACACGTAGACATCCAATAATATGACTCACCTCAACAGGTGTCATCAACTCAAAGGGCTTCTCCCAGCTAGACTGTCTGGTCTTCTTATTGTAATAATATCTAAATAATTAAATGTTGTAGCTGAATCAGAATAAGAAAACATAGTTCAACACAGTAGGGGGGGGGAAATCAAATGAGCCAATGAAAGATGCAGAAATTACATCAGGCACTGCCTACACCTATAACAAAACCAAAAGCCAAAAGCAAAAGAATGCAAGATCTGAAAACATAGGAAGGAAAAGAATGCAATGGAAGTACAAATGTTTATTAAAACTATACCTTTTTCCATCATTAGATGTGTGCACTTGCCAATCAGAAGAGGCCTGTTCAGCTGAGCTAGGTTGTGCATTTGTTGTCTGGATTTTTCAGAAGGACAAAGAAAGATATGAACAAGCAAGCTCCATGATCAACATGAAGTTGGAGCGAACTTTTTTCATCCAAAGTAATTAAAAGTACAGAAGTTTCTCACAGGAACTGTGCCTGCCGCAGCTGAAGATTGTGCCGCAGCCTGCACTAAATGTGTAACAAGAGGTACATTTTGAGTCCCGTGTGTAGACCAAGGTTGTCCAACTGCAGGCATAACAGGTGCATGCATCTGAGATGCTGGTTGATATTGGGATGGGGTGTTGAATGTATGTTGTGGCTGGCCATAAGACGCCGTAAACTGCAGTCATGTATTAGCACAAAATCACATAACCAAAGCTAATGAAAGCAAAAAAGAAAAAAAGAACAAAATGTTAGTAGCTACTAAAGAATATGGATATGAGAGATCTTACTGTATAAGATGAAGAAAGAGGCATTCCTACGCCACCAAAATTAGGCAGATGATTGTGTGGCATCTGAGGATTTTGCTGGGGCTGCAGTGTCCCAGATGTCATAGGCCTGTTTGGCTGAACATATGGCATTGGAACTGCTTGTGAAGATGGTGGTGCTGCTGGGCCTGATCTTGGAGGTAAATGGTGTGCAGGTTGATAAAAATGGGGCATTTGAGTTTGATCAGAAGGCATTCCAATATTTGTACCATGAACACCTTGCCCAACAGGTCGGAATTGCTGAGAGGCTGCTGGGATGAACTGATGTGTTTGTTGAGCTGGAACCACATGTCCAAACTACAACATCCACATAATAGCATGCTTTTAGATATAATGAAGGGAATTGATCATAAAGCAACATATCTGAAATTCCAGCAGAGAAATATATTCTCACCTGCATAGGCATTGGTGGACCAAAATTTTGAGGTGGAACTGCGGACCTGACCACTGCAGGCCTAAGGGGCTTTACAAAATAAAATAACACAGTATTACGTTCATGCAACAGCAAAAAGACCAAACAAATGAAAAGGGGGTTAAATTCATTTTGATTGACAGGACAGCGAACCATTAAAATGGCAAGAGAATTAAAGAGTTATATATGCTACCTGTACCCCAGAAAACTGTGAATTGCTGGCCATTCGTAACAGAGATTTAAGCAGCAACAAGCACTAGAATAGCAGTAAGACTAACATCAATAGTAGACATGAATAACTGAATTGGATTAAAAAGGCTGTCAAGGATCCAAATCCCTCATTAAACTTTCAATAGTTAAAAAAGAATAAAATAAAGATGCATTTGAGGCAGCATTTGGTAGTAAGATAAGTTCAGTTTTCTTTATGTTCATACCAAAATGCATAGTCATTCAGTTGGCTATGGTTCCTCCTGAACTTTTCCAATTTCCTTAACATTGAACAATAAGAAATTACATGTAGATTAATTTGAACCACACCATGCCAACGTTCTAGCACACAAGCAACATTAAGATATTAAAATCACATCAAGAACATTGTGAATGTTACCAGGACCTCGCTTTAAATGGCCTGATAAACTTCCCTACTCAAACTTCATGACATGACATACTAAGAATCTCTGTGAACAATAAATATTGAACCAGTACGTGATCTCATTGCATTAAAACCTCGTTGCTAGAAAAATATTGTTTAAACAATCCTTTCAAACCAAAAAAGTAATCATTACAACGTAACTTTTCATGTGGGATATTTACTCAGGCACGTCTACTCGATAACAAATTAAAGCAATTATCATTTAGCACCATCAAACCATTCAACAAAATAATTTTTTGAGTGTAGCTATTGCATAAGAAGTAACACTGGATACCGATATGATAAAGGACAGCAGGAAATCCATGTGCCTTTATCTGATATTTAAGGACATGACAGGGATGGACATTTAAAATATATAAAATTCAAAAATCCCTCTTAGGGAATAAAATACAGCTTAAAGAGGCTTCTCTCTTGCAGTCTTCAGAAAATAGAGACAAGGGTCTTTCAGGGTGTCCATAAATGCATTCATGATTCATAATGCAGCTAAAAAACTACCCAATTAAACACCTAATATGCCAAAAATTTTGTGAATAATCTTGCACACCATGTTCATTATAAATAGGTACACCTGTTTATATGCAGAGATTGATACATCTCCGATTTACAGATAATTCTTTGTTTTTCAAAATATTTCAATCCTTTCAAGACAACAAACAAGGCCGTGCCCCCCTCAAAATAATCTTGATAGTCTTGTTAATAAATATGGCATTAGTCAATGATCCAAGATACAATTTTGAAGGAATAACCATTCTAGGATTATAATATAAAAATTTTAGAGAACAAGCCTCCCATTGTTTTATTGTGAACTGATAATGTACCATGGATTCTAATGTTCTCACTCCAGCTCTTCTCTATATACTGAACATCTGAACCACTAAGCTTCACCTCCTCCAGTTCATACCAATGTTCCTACTTTTTTGGCATGCATGGCTTTCAATTTTCCTTTAATAAAAAAATGAGTAAAAAAGCAGTTGACTGCAATATAAGCTTTAAGAGAAACCAGGAAAACAAGGTGTTAGGGAAGGAAAAGAAAAGAAAATGGTTTATGATATGCCCATCTTACAGTAACATTCATGTTCCAACTCACATAAGCCTTCAAATTTTTTAAATAGCTAAATCCCTGCTTAGAGTGTGTAATCAGGGCCAATTTTTCAGCTGAAACTTTAGTGGTCCTCCATATTTAATTTTGGTACCAACACTAGGATAAAATGTTTATTTGATCATAATACTTTATTTTTTAAGTAATGGGATGAGAGTTAAGGTGTCTAGCTCACTACTTTAACATTAGCATTAGTATGTATGACAATGATAACGAAATCAGACATGGATCGTTGAATTTTTCATACAAAGGGCAAGACTTTTGAATTAAAATATCAGAATCGCATACTCCCATGTCAATGCAAATAAGCAAAGGATTAAAGGACATAGCTTACCCTTCACCCAGAGGAAGGCGCCGCCATTCACAGTCTCCGTACACAGAGATGTGCCGAAGTCAATAACGGTTCTGCCCTGATGCGGCAGGAGAAAAGTGCAAAGTTCAAATTTTGATGCAAAATTAATAAATCCCTAAACCCTACCACATGGGGAAACTTAGATTAAGCACAAAAAAATGAAGAAATAACCCTATCTGACCCTTTCTCATTAAAAACAATTCTGCGAGCAAAAAACTCCGAGCTTGATGCATGAGGGCATCAGAAAACAAGCCACTTGATCTAATCTGAAGGCCCAAACCACATTGCACGTAATCTTGAAGAACCCGAGCAGACGGACAATCGAAAATATGGAGGCAATAACCAAGGAAAGAGATTTTAAAGGAAAACTAGCAATTGCGCCAGCCTCTGAAGCGACAAAGAAGCCTTAATACGATCATTCAAGAAAGGAACAAGACTTTCTAGGGTTGTTCCGGCTCCTGTGTTCGGCTATCGAGAAAGAGGGGTGGGAAGAGAGGGGGAACAAGGGGGAAATACCTGAACTCGCTCGGAATCGAAAGGGGACGACGCTGTGACGATGCCGGAAAGAAAATACTTGAACTCTCTCGCTCTCGTCCCCTCCTTCTCCTTCTCTTCTTCTCGCTCTCTCTTCCTCGGTCGCTCAGCTCGCACTCCCCACGCAAACAGAAAGAAGTTGGCCTGCCGCTGGGGTGCGAATTGTGGGAAGAAAAAAGCTGTAACCGAGTTGCCGAATTTTATAAGGGGGGGTGCGTTACCTTCTGTTCCTTGCCGTTCGATCTTTACCCTACGGCTACCGCGCTGCACCGGGAGGTCGGTGCTGAGCAGTTACTATGACCAGTCATTGAGCGAGAGTTCCAAATTCTGGTTAGATTGTAGAGTGGGAGACATTCCCAAGGTCCCGTAGCCTATGTGAGGCACTTAGCAGCTCCGCATGTTAAGGCTGCACGTTTAATAATACTTTTTTTCTCTCTTTTTTCTCAATTTTTCTTCAAATACAATATAAAATAGATATAATAATAAAATAAATAATAGAGTGAAATAGATATAAGAGCTATCTTCATTATCTAAAATAAAGAAATATACTAACAACATATTAATACATATTGTTAATATCATTAATATGGATATTTATATGACGAATGAAGAGCTTAGAATAGATATAATAGAATAGATAGCTGATATAGAATATAATAGAACAGATATGAGAACCTAATTATTTTCTAAAAAAATATTTGATATTAATATTATGATAAACTCACCATTCAAAATTCTAATAGTATATGTATATCTATTGATGTGGTAAAATAATATAATAATAATAGAATAATAAGATCAAAATCCAACCTGCAAATAATAAAATATAAAAAAATACATATAAGGGATATTTAAATGCAATACACTAGGATCATTAGTGGTTGTACTTTCACTTTTAAGTAAGATTATGATTATAAAAATGCAATAAAAATTAATAAAATATTGGTGTAGTCCAATTACTCACACGAATATGGTACATATAGTACTAATAAAAAATATTTTTATTAATATCAACATACATTAAGCAAATATAATTATTAATAATATCATTTTTTTCTATATTAATTTAGTAGTACTAATGGAAAGTTATTTATTTAATATGGTTTAATAAGCTAATAAGATTCTTATTGATAATATTATGTTATTATAAACTGTATTAAATAAGATCCCTATTTATTATCAAAAATAAAGAGTCGTATGAGTAATGTTATTAATACAGGTGTCAAAAATAAAGAGTCGTATGTGCACAAGCAAAGCCTCTATTTTGTTATATATATACAAAATTTATGCATATTGATTAGTTTGATTGAGTTATAAAAAAATATTTTTTTATTATAAATAATAATTAGTGTGACAACATTTTTATAATTTGATATTATATATTTATATTAAAATATTTTTTCCTTTGGTCTTGAAGTCAGATCATAAGCCTGTGAATTTGCTTTTCATTTTGCTATCTTTGTCATCTCTTCCGATCTTATGCATTATCTATTCTAAAATTTCTTGAAGCAGAATATTGGGATCTAAGATGTTCATAGGTGAAGTTGCATATTTGAAATAGGATTTGAGATGTCATTAATGTAACAATTTATCATTGCTTATTATCTTATATAAAACCGTTCAAATGAGATTTATCATGAGTCTTATATAAAATCGATCAAATGGGAATTATTATTACTCATAATATCATAAAATCAGACGAAGATGAAAAGGTTGGACATGGGATTATCATCATTTAAAAGATGAGGAAGATGAACAACTTGGAGGGTCTAAATAGCATTCACTAGTCTAATATAAAACCAATCAAATGGAATTTATCATAATTTATAATATTATAAAAGCTAAGGAAGATGAGGATTGGAGGTAAAATTTATCATAATTTAATAGGTGAGGTTGTTATGTACACTTGGCAATATTGTATACAACTTGCTGGGGGCGGATGGAGAACTCGGGACTTTAATCCCACATTGGAAGAGTAGCGGAAAAGATTGTGCCTTATAAGGAGGGGCCGCCTCTTTCCTTCCAAAGGACCCTTTTAAGAAGAACAAAGCCGTGAGAAAAATATTGCCCATCAAGAGCTGCACACGACACGCTCTAACAGATGGCGCTAGGAGGGCCTTGCCGAAACTTCTTCGCACGAATTCTTCCCACTGGGGGTAGTGTTGGAAGTAGATGGGGGATCCGAAACTTTAGCCCCATATTGGAAGAGCAGCAGAAAGGATTGTGCCTTATAAGGAGGGACCGCTCCTTTCCTTTCAGAGGGCCATTTTAAGAAAGACAAAGCCGTGAGGGGAATATTGCCAACACGTCGCACGATACATACACACTTCCCCAAAGCGGATAATACCTCTGGTCGAGATGCAATCCCTTTTCCTCTCTAACAGATGGCACGCTAAAAGGAGGACCCTGTCGAAACTTCCCCGCACGAATCCTTCCCGTTGGGGGGTAGTGATGAGGGGCGAATGGGGGATCCGGAATTTTAGTCCCACATTGAAAGAGTAGTAGAAAGGATTGTGCCTTATAAGGAGGGGCTGCCATTTTTCTTTCAGAGGGCCCTTTTAAGAAGGACAAAGCCGTGAGGGGAATATTGCCAACGCATCGCGTGATACATACGCACTTCCCCAAAGCGGACAATACCTCTGGTCGGGGATGCCTCGAGCTCGGAAGTCGGGGGTTGTATTTGGGGGAAAAGTGGATTACTTGGTGCATATGGTCGAAATGCCCAAATCTGGCAGCAAGCACGGTCTCGACGAGCGCAACCTCGGCACGCATGATCTCGACAAGTGTGACCTCGGCATGCATGGTCTCGATAAGCACGACCTCGCCAAGCTTAGTCTCGGCCGAACGAGGCTAGTTGACCTCGAGGCCGAAAGAGACCCAGTCAAAAGCTGAGGCTAACTCTAACTCCACCAACAACCAAGCCGACCTCTATGTCGTAACGCCTACATAAAGGAGGAGTCATCAAGTCCGCCATATATGGGATCAAATCCTGCAGTCTTCGCCGCAACGATTGCCACTATTTGAATCCTCACAATCTCAATCGATCGCCAGCCGGCCTGAAATCTCGCATCGTCTAAGGTAATCTATTTAATCTAAGATCTACGCAATCGTAATCAAGAATGAATAACCGCCACACCCCCTCCTATAAAGAGGGGGGAGCACTGGCGAGGCAGGGGGATCTATCTATCTCGACCTTTCTTCCTCTACGAAAACACTGTTCTGTTGCTCCATAAAATCACCCATATAACTCCTCTGACTTAAGCATTGGAAGGCCTTCGCCGATCACCTCGGCCAAGGCTTCTTGCAGGTCTGCCTGAGATGGCCGTTCGCCGCCGCCTGTGCTGGAGATCTCCACCTCCTGGTTCGAGATCCATCAATCGTCTACTGCCGCCCTCACCGAAAAGCTCCTTCTCCTAGTCCGCAGACGTCCCCGGGTCTAATTTCCAGCAACACGACCCTTGCTGAAAGGGCTGACTTTTATACAATATCATGTATATATATATTAGATAATACAATAGACAATAAATTATAATATAGAATAAATAATCGAATAGATATAAGAGCCATACTTATTATCCAAAATAAAAACTATATTAATGATATCATTAAAACGGGCATCCACATGGATAATAGAGAGCTTAGCATAAACCAAGCCTCTATTTTAGATATATACTAGCATATAAATAGAGTAATGCACAGATATATTTTTTTTATTTAGTTTAAAATTATTCTTAAAATATAATATAATAATGTAATAAATCATATTGAAAACATTATATATGTTTGTGAAAAATATCATGGTGCTATTATGATATTGTAACAGCTGTTACTTAAGCTATTGAGCAAATTATGTATGTGCATTGGCTTGAGTTTGAGTTAAAATTGAATTATGAACATGTACTTGTTATATATAATATTAAATATATATTTGTAATAAATTAAAATATATATTATATTATATTTTATAAGTGTAATATTATAAAAAATAAATTAATAAATATGAATATAGATGTGAGGGAGTATGGGAGAGTTTTATGCCTATAGTTGCAATTCGAGCACCTGAAGGTCAAATATCATTATGGGGTTGCAAATTATTTCAGTAATTTATTTTTGATTGTTATACATGTATTGAGGAGGACTGTATTTGTCGGGTTAATGATGTAATCTAAAAAATATTTTGCAAGACTTTCACATGCTTATGGAAGAAGGGCAGATATATTTGATAACTAATTTAAAATTTGTGTGTACCAATGGAATGTATCATCTAAAGAAAATGATAAAAAGATTCTTTTATCATTGACTATAAAATTGAAGAAGATACGAAAATGTAGGATAACTCTACCTTTGCACAAATTTTACTTCATAAATTATGATGAAATAGTGATTTGACTTGATAATCATATCCATCTCAATAGTAGTAATAGTAACTAATCTTGTATCATTTTCTTTAGATACTGATTATTTCATGTTCTTATGAATACGGTTTATTTCTATTTTTTGTAGATGTTATTAAGAAATTACTCGCTATTTGTTCCCTTGGAGAATGTTCATGTTCAAGACTCAAATATACTGAGGAGAAATTTGGAGTTGTTAATGGTTGAGTATGTAGTTTAGTTCATGCATAGTGTATTACTTATTCAGATGAATATTATTTATACAAAAAGATGATGTTTCCAGCATCCTTATTGAGATCAGAAAAGTTGTAGGAAAAACTTATATGTTTAAAATAATATTGATGAGTACAATTTGAAAAAGGAATGATTCTTAAAGTCTCTTTTAATGATGGATCAAAAAATTCGGAGCAGAAATTGAGGAATTTCTCCATGTATTAATTAATTGCATGCTATAAAATAATGGTTTTTAATTTTTCTCCATTCGGGCACTAATATTAATGATGAAATTTAAATACTTCCATTATTCCATATTATCATTAATAAGGTGAAAGCTATATATCAATTAAATCGATGGACTAATAGAGCTATACTAAAAATGTAAACAGAAAATTGCAGGCTGTATAGAATAGTGATTTTTAATTTATTATATACACATTGTAACAGTTACAAATGAATTTATATAACAAGTATAATAAATATATCTAACATTCATAATTTATTTAATATAATATAACAATTATATGATAAAAAAATATGTACAAATAAATATATTTTTAATTTGTTACAAGGATATATTTAATATTGTTGCCCAAGGTGACAACCCAAGAGGGGGGTGAATTGGGTTTTCTAATGATTATGTTCCCTAATTTTTACTTTGAA
>JAOXJJ010000819.1:8583115-8638085 GCA_025769935.1 Phoenix roebelenii
ATTATATTTATAGTATAATACAATAATAAATATATAAAATATTATAATTATTAGTGTAAATTAATTTTTCATCCTTCCAATGACCATTTATCTCTTTAACAAATTTTCTAGCTAGGTGATAAAATTGGTTAAATATTTACTAATATTTTTATTTATTTATTTATTTAGATCAGATTATTTACTACTCACTCATTTTTTTTCTTTTTATTTATTTATTTATTTATTTATTTCATTGAAATATAGAGAGGTCGCCGGCCATGGGTGGTAGCCGGCATGGTGGTTGCCACCGTGAGCAGCCACGAGCTCCCAAAACAAAAAAAAAAGAAGAGAAAAATGGAATATAGGCGACGACATTGAGAGGAAGAAGAAGATAGAGAGGGAGAGGGAGAGGATGGGTGAGAGAGGAAGAGGCGAGATGAGGGTTTTAGGAGAAAAAAGTGTGGTTTAAATGGGGGTATTTTTGTCCAAAAAATAGTTTCCCGACAAAGCTGAAAACAACATTTTCGGAAAGCTCCAATTTGGAGCTTCTCCCCAAAAGCTGTTTTCAGCTTCCCGCAAAAGCTGAAACAGCTTTTCGAAAATTTTACCAAACACCATTTTTTATCTAAAAGTATTTTTGGAGGGCCAGAAAGTACTTTTTGGCCCTCCAAAAGCTTCTCCAAACAGGACCTTAGTTTTAGCAGCTTCGTTCATTAAAGTACCCAACAAATGCTTTTTTTTTCTTCTTTCCACAATTTTACTTTTGATTGAAAAATGTCATGCCATGCTGCTGTATATAGTTCTGTTTGCTGATGAGTGCCACCCAAGAACAAGTAGATAAGTCTATGGGGCAAATCTTAGGCTCAGATTCTCTCTCTAAAGTTCAATAATTATATAATCTTTTATCCTTTAACTTACGTGACATGTTTAATTTCTAACTTCAAGCCTGCATTTAGGGAATTAACAGCCATTATTTGATGTTTTTAATATCTGTTCGCATGTAATGATATTTTTGAACTCGTCTTCTGGTCAAGTAAAACAACTGCTGCCTTTTTTGTCTTTCCATATGTCATTATATATTATTATTTTATATTTTCTCTTGTTTATTTGTAATAGCCATAATTTTCTTCTCAAATAAACCTTTGGAAGCCGAAGTGCTTAAGTACAACCACAGCTTCTATTAAAATGGTAAATGACAGTTTCGGGAAGGATTTATTATTTGGAGATATAAGAGTTGATCCTTGGAAGCAGGGGGCTGTCAAATGAGTGAGCAATTCATGAGCAGCTCTTGTTGGATTTGAATAACTTGAAATGGGTTAGTTTGAGTGATAAATGAATTGGCATAAGCTACAATTTTGAGCTCAAGATATAAATAAATTGAACACAAGCTATATGTAACTCAATTGCTTTCATTTAACTTGATATAAATCACAATAAATAAATAAATAAATTGATAGATAGATGGATATAATTTTATGCTATAAAATTAAGCGAACTAATTTCAAACCTAATCCCATGGGAAAATAAAATTACTTGAAGCGTCCATCACGAACATAAAAAAAGTTGCTTATATTAGGCATTTTTTAGTGAAGTTGCTTGAGCCAACTAATACTGGGCATGTTTAATGTATCGTGCTAATTGTTGCTAATAGTACCAAAATAGGACTAAAAGTGGGTTGATATCCGGCTATATCCAATTTCATATTTAATTGGGTGGGAAATCAAACAGCGTCTATTTTCATATCCAAAAATTGCTGGTTTTGAATCCAATTTCAGATTTTAAGATATTTTTCAGAGTTAGGTTTCTATTTCTGTATTTGATTCAAAAATTTACAAATTTCAAGTTTGAATCCAGATTTTAAGAAAATTTTCATATCTAGATCTCCAGTAAAAAAATTTGTATCTAAATCACATTTAAATTCATGACCTTCAACCTAGAAAAGAAATACTTAATCACAAGCACAACATTGAATAATGATGATAGTTTATTATACTTATATAATCTATATTCATGTCATTAACTATAGCCATTTAAATTATATTGTGTTATTACATTTTTAATAATTATTTTTTATAACAAATAATTTTTTGTTAAAAATAATAATATTTGTACCTTATTTTATTCTTCTTGATTTTTTTCAGAACTTGGTTATTTAAAAATATTTAAAAATTATAAATAAAATCTACATATTCCTATTTACTTTTTTCTACCAATCTTTTAAAAAATAGATCATTCGTCGTTATTTTTTTATTAGCTACAATCCAAAAGTAATAATGGAATAAAAATTTATTAAAATTTTTATCTTTATATTTTTATTTTTAACATTTTTAGGTTTTAACATTTTAATGTAAACTTAATCAAATTGGTTATTAGGGCTATGACCTCGGTCAAGCCTATTTTCATATGGGTTAATAATTATATCTCAAATTTTCACTTAGTTGTCTATGCATTGAGTGATCAGAATAATGGGTTATGTTCTCATCTTTTATAGTTTCATCATTTATATTAATTTTTGTTATCGGATTTTACTTAAAATCTAATTTATATCTGAATAATATTAAAATTATATTCAAAATTAAATAATAAAAATATGGACATAATTAATATTCTAGTCATATCTATATCCAGGATAAATATAGAAGTTTTCTATTTTGGCGTCGGAGGAAAATGCTTTAAATATTTCACTAAAAACACCCACCGTTCAATGCGCATCACGTGAGCTCCGGTCCCGGAAAATGGTGGGCCCCATCGCCCTCGCCATCTTGAATCCGTGTCCTATCTTCTTGATTTCCTTTATCGAGATGTCCGTCCAGCACCGTCCATTCGCTGTCCCAGGTTGGCGAAACCCCAACCGCACCCCAACCTCTCTCTCGCTTCTCCCCGACCGATCGGAGCCTTGCAATCCCTAATCCCCCGCAATCGCCTCCTACCCCTTCTCTTCGATGGCCTCTGATATCCTCTGATCCAAGAGATTTCCCTCGTCAATGCCACCACTCCTTCGTTCGTGGATCACAAGATCCATAGCCAAGCCAACTAGGGCTCTGATATCTTCCACCCTCTCGGGGTGATGGATTCGCGCTCTTAGCTCCCAGGAGAAGTTCGAATAGTAATATCCAAAGGTAATTGTTCTGATCCGAGTTCGAATTGTCGCCATGTTTAGTTCTGCTAATAACTCTGATCAAAGTCTTCTAATGTTTTGAAAAGTTACTTTCGTTTGTTTGCGCTTTTAAATGGTTGGACTTGGTCGAAAAAGTTTGAATATTTTATGCGTACATGGTGAGGAACTGTTGGATCGGATATATAAAATTTTGAATTCAGGATGCAACCTTCACAAAATTTTGATTTTTGTTCATGTTTTTGAAGGATAAGTTCTTGGAATTAAGATCGAGTACCGAAACCCATTTGATCACACTGACTAGGCCACTCTCCTTCTGTATGTGTATAGAGAGTGGATTTAATGAACGTACTGTCATGCATGCTATGTTAAATGGACTCGGGCTGTTGTGTCGAGTGCGGTGTATGTCTAAGTGTCGGTTCCTTCAAGCGTCCAACAATTTATACTTTGAAACTTGTGTCTGAGTGAGCAACCAAGGTCCGTATTCAAGTGTCGGGTGTGGATTCTCTAGGCTAAATAGAAGGTCCTTAGCTAGAATCCTATACTCGCTACGTCCTGAGCTTGTCTTAATTCATGTTTCATGCTATATATTTGTGTTCTATGTTTAGTCACGGTACTCTGAAATGTTGAAAAAACATCCAGTAGTTACAGAATTTTCATTGTTGAATGTGTCTTGCAATTCTGGCCAGATAATTGAACTAATTCACTATCTATATATCATTTAAAAATAGTAAGCGTGCTTGCTTAGATCGAATCCGATACTTGCTACTTCCTGTGCTTGCCTTAATTCATGTTTTGTACTATATATTTGTGTTATAAGTTTAGCCATGATACTCTGAAATGTTGAAGAAACATCCAGTAGTTATGGAATTTTCATCGCTGAATGTGTCTCAAAATTCTGGCCAGAAAATTGAACTAATTCACTATCTATATTCACTATCCATATATCATTTAAAAATAGTAAGCATGCTTACTTAGCTAGAATCCGATACTTCCTACTTCCTGAGCTTGCCTTAATTCGTGTTCCGTACCATATATATGTGTTCTCAGTTTAGTCATGATACTCTCAACTGTTGAAGAAACCTCCAGTAGTTATGGATTTTTCATTGCTGAATGTGTCTCAGAATTCTGGTCAGATAATTGAATTAATTCACTATCTATATTTTCCAGGATTTTTTACAAAATATTTAGGAACTTTATGACTTCTTTGTAAAAGACAGTTAGGTTATCAATCAATGCTGGCAGTTTATCTATTGCTGCTACTGCTACTATGTGACATTGTTGCTTCATGCATGCTTGTTGTCTGTTGCTTGATCTATTTACATACTTTGATGATGCCATTAATTTTTAATTTAATATTTACCCAAAAAATTGACATTATTGACTGGTGACTCAATTTAGTGTAAATTTATGTAGAATCCCCATAGGAAAATTTCAGAGTCGTAATGTCTTCTATCGTAAGCAGCCAAGGTACCACTTTGAAGCTCAAGTTGATACCTAAAGCCATCTAAAAGATTACAAATTAACCATGCCTGGATAAAACATCAAACACCAAATTGCCAGCAGATATTTCCAATGCATTGTAATGTTTTCTTTCACAAATCAAGCTAATCTGGTTTAATTTAACTGACAGAATGTTGTGTGGCAGTGGATGTTGAGGATGGAAGATGAATTAGTCACTCCCCATATTGACTCAGAAGATGGTAAAACAGAAGTTACCGTTGCTTCCATGGATATCGAGCCTTCTGTGGATGAAGACAATAAAATGTTGGAAAGTCCTGTCAAAGGAGAAATAGTTGCATCTGGAGGTGTTGCAGATTTGGAACCATATGAGGGCATGGCGTTTGAATCTGAAGAAGCAACAAGGGCATTCTATGCTGCATATGCTAGGCATGTGGGATTTCGCATCCGTATTAGTAGATATACTCGGTCAAGGCGCGACAACTCTATTATTTCTCGAAGAATTGTATGTTCCAAAGAGGGCTTTCGTGAGGCTCGTGCTAATGAAGGTCTCTTTGATGAACAACGACAGCGACAACGAGCAGTCACAAGGGTGGGTTGTAAGGCAATGATTATGGTTAAAAAAATAGGCCCTGAGAAATGGATTGTTACCAAATTTGTAAAGGAGCATAACCACGGGCCAGTGCCTCCACGAAAAGTGGAGGTTAGGACAGGCCGCAGGGATGATGATTTGCTGGTACAATCATACATCAGTGATGGAGGTGCTGTTCAGGAACCATATGAGGGGATGGAGTTTGACTCTGAAGAAGCTGCAAAGGCTTTCTACATAACCTATGCCAGACACTTGGGTTTTCGTGCACGTATTAGCAAGTATTGCCGTTCGAGACGTGATAATTCGATTATTTCTCGGCAGATTGTTTGTTCCAAGGAAGGCTTTCGTGAAGTTCGTGTAAAGAATGAGATTACTGATGAAGGGAAAACCAAGCGCCCTAGATTGATAACAAGGATAGGATGTAAAGCTATGATTATTGTAAAGAAGGCAAACTCTGGAAAATGGGTTGTCACAAAGTTTGAGAAGGAGCATAACCATTCTCTCGCATCTTTAAAGATGCCTTGTCTTGAATCACGTAGCAATGCCGGGAAAGTCATTAATTTGCAAGGAGCAATTACAAAGCCTAATGGGATGGTAACTGATGAATCCTGTGCTGGAACACAAGGTACAAGTCGAGAATCACTAACTGTCCTATACAACCAGTTATGCTATGAAGCCATTAAGTATGCGCAAGAGGGGGCTGCAACTGAAGACAGTTATAACGTGGCAATGTCTGCTCTGAAAGAGGCTGTGGAGAAGGTTGCTGCAGCCAAAAGAGGTGCTGTTACTGTTGCACAGCAAGGACTAGCTATTGGTGGAGCTAGACAAGCATTTCTTATTGCCCATCCAGCACAAACAAAAGCTTTGCAAGACTTGCAATGCTTGAATGAAGTCAAGCAGGTAATAACCGCACAAGAACTCAAGCATGTTCACCACCCCGTTAATTTTTTGCTAATACCATCTAGTTCACCAAGTGATTCAAGTTCATCTGATCACTCTTTTCAGGTCCCATTAATCCTCAACATAGCAAATGGTCAGTTACTGCATAATCCATCAGATGGTTTGTATACTGCCCATGCTACTCAAGTGTTGAACATTACTAATGCTGTCAGTCTACTAAGACAATCATTGCCTTCCACACCATCTACAGACGGGTTGATTGGAAATGGATCAGAAGGTTCTGATTTGCCTGCAGAAAGGAAGATGGCAATGCAGATAAGCGATCGAGATGTGGAGCTTGATGCCGGCGTCCAGAAATTTCAGGTTTTCTTGCATGCTGATATAATTGCTAATTACCTGTATACTTCATTTTGAGAGAATTCTTGAACGTGTCATAAAAGGTCATCTCTAACTTTGTTTATTAGAGGAATAATACAATTCTGTCAAGAAATTGGGCAACTCATAATTGCATAGTTGTTGGTCATTTAAGATCATTTCAATGAATGTAAAAGTTAGCTGAATTTGGCTACTAGGTGTGTTTCATATTTTGGAGGCCATGTCATTCCACATGCATTTTGTAGACAATAATTATGCAGATATGGAATATGTGGTAAGAATTACTAGATATTTATTTGGCAAGATAACCTATATATTTATACATACGTACATACATACATGCATACATATACATTATATATATGCATGTTTGTACATATATAGTATTTTTTTTTTAATTTTTTTTTGATGTATCAGTAATTTGATTTGATCAAAATCCTCTAAGAATTGTGTGACTCAGTATTGTGAATATTGGCATGAAACTGTAATAAAAGAAATTCAGTCCTTTTTATGCCGTGTTTTGAGGACTAGTGTTCAGCAATGCCTTAAAGTCTATATCAAGATATATATAATTGTGAATTCATACTCTCTCCCCTATATATTATAAGCATAAATAGAAAATGAACTTCAACTGCGAGTTTAAGCCGAGCAATCTTATGATCTTGCAGAACTCTAAATGCTGAGAGTTTCTGACTTGAGTATTTTTCTGTATTATCTTTCTTTTGGAATTTTCCTGCATTAGTTTCTTTGTGCACCATTATTCAGTTTGCATCCTAAATTTGCAGAACCAGGATTCTGCTACTGCAGCCGAAGCTGCCTCAACTTCAAGAAGTGGCTGCTACAACTTAACTAGTCCAGGTTCCTCTGAGACACAGATGGTGGCTATTCCTGCAGTGCCAATGACAGTCTACATGCCTGTGATGGGAAGCTTACCAGCATCTTGTTCAGGTTGTTATCAGTGATTTCTTCCATCTTACATAGTTGAAGTAATTCTCTTTGAGAGATATTATGCTTTCTTTCTTTCTTTCTTTTTTTCCTTTCCCTTCTGAATATCTTTTGCAATCAGTAAATAACACCATAATTAGTTGGAGAAGCTATGAGGACATAGTTGATCGGTCCTTTTCGATAAGTCATTATTTGAACAATAACTTAACCATTGGCTTAAATATATTTGAAATATATAAAAGTGAAAAAAACATCCCACTCATGCAATGCTTTTGGGAAACATTATTGATTCTATGGTTGTTAACTAATATTTTTCTAATGAATGCTAATATACATTCTTCTGGGTCTAGTGCAAGTGACAAAAATGATCTCGTATGCTTATTGATTTTTAAATTTGGTTGAAAGGAGTGATGTCACTTGGGAATTAATACTGTCATCTTGTAATATCCTACATTCTTTACTAATATTAGTTATTTAATCTATGGACAGATAAGATAGCCAAAATGTTAAATCACTTGTTATTATAGTTAGCTGTCAGGTTCTTTGGAAAGAACATGGTAAATTAATACGGTATAGAAAATTTACAGTCACGTGGAATTTATCAAAGGTTGGGCTTGGTGATTTATTTACTTGTTATTATATTCAGGGTTTTATATGAATAGCCATCAAGTTACATAATATAGAGAGCTGTTGATGGCTACCAAAGCTAATTGAGTTTCATCCACATTTAGGTACATCTTTCATAAAATCTTAACCATGTGCTTCAATTAGTTGTCCATCAGGGACTTTGACCAAAATTACGTGCTTCATTGGTTTGGTAGGTTGGGCTTAGATTTGTAATTGGAATTCTCTTTCTTAATGAATATGGATTTCCTGGGAAGGATTGCATGGTCCCTGCTCTTGAGTTGGAATATTTAAGTCCAATGTTGCATATACACAGATATAAAAATCGAATGCAGACACGTATCATGTTTCTGAGTTAGCAATCAGGACAAAAGGGGGAGATACAAGGGTATAAAAAAAAACAAATTTAAATTTTGTCTATTTTTTTCCTAGAGATTGTTCAAAGCAAAAGGCAAAAAAATAACTTTTAATGGCCTTTCAGTATATATGATTCCCCATCCTTAGTCCAAAATTAGCTTATGGATGCAAGAAGCATGAGATTTCAAAAGCTTTATTTTAACATCTTTATCCTTGGTGGTGCAATCAAAAATCTAGACATGGTTAATTATGGTACATGTGGGCCTACCTCCCTTTCTCTCAAAAAATTTTAATATTGTACATCCTTGACCAACCTCTAAAATGTGCAAAGGTGCACTTCTTATTGAATTATGGTGAGTCAAACTCTTTGTTGAAAGAGTCCAACTCTGCCAGTCAATAATGCAACTAAAGATTTAAGAAGATCCAATTTTTTAGTATGTATTTAATTTGCTAATTCATATCAAACATGGATTCTTCAAGTTGGACACAAGTTTCTGGGTATCACAGCCATAACATGGTGATTCAAACTCTTTGTTGAAAGAGTCCAACTCTATGCCAATCAATAATGCAACAAGATATTTTAGAAGTATCCTAGCGTTGGACGTGTACTGAATTTGCTAATACATATCCAACATAGATTCATCAAATTGGACACAAGTATCTGGGTACTGTAACCATAATCCAGATTGATTCTAACCAAGATTTTCATCTTGGTGGAGATCTTGGCTGGGATTAGTTTATATCGATATCAGATGCCAACCAATATGATAAATCTTATATATCGGCTCTTAAAATCATGGCTGTATAAGCCTAAATATGCGAAAGTATTGGCTGATAAGATGTATAAATATAAACTGATATTCATAATCTTGTTTTTTTGCTTTTTTCTGCTATTTGAGGAAAGTGAGATCAGCGGAGAAGATAAGCCAGGGCAGAGGATTGACAGTGGTGGCATGGAGTGATGGTGGCAGGTGGAATGCAGAGAGTTGCGACGAGGATGGGGGGCAGCTAGACTGCCGACAGTGAAGCAAAGGGCTAAGGATGGTGGCAGGGTGGAGGAGCTATAAGGTGGGTCACGAGACGCGGGGAGGAAGCATGGTAAAGAGATGAATGCTTGACCATTATTTTGGTTGATTTTGTTCTTGTTTTATACCGAAAAATTAGGATTTAGATTTTTTTAAAAAAAAATCTATCAGGCTACTTATCTCAGCCGTGGGCCTTCTTGGTATTGGCTGACCACTAAGATGGCGGAGATATTGGTCCTTAAAACTTTGATTCCTGACCCCTACTATCTGGGGTTGGCTGCAAAAATGATTGGTAACAAAACTTGAGTTGTTTGACATGAGGTTACGAATGATGTGATTTGGATTTCATAAGATATAATAGAAAAAAGGATTTTCCATGAACTTGTAGGAAAGAGTTGGAAGAAAAGGAAGATTTTGCATTGATTGCTTGTCTTGGAATCCTGTCAAACCTTTCTTGAAGATAAGCTAGCATTTATTCATAAAAGATTTTTTTTTAATGAATTAAGGCCATCTATATAAAAGTTCAAGTACATGTCGGGAGACATGGGAGAAAAAATAGCACAAACAATTAAAGGAGAGAAGAGAGTAGAAAAAACAGTATAAATGAAACTTATGCAAAAAATAGGAAGATATTTTACATTCAGGACCATATTGAATATATCTCCATTTAAATTCTTAACCTGCCTATTTTTTCCATTCGATTAAGCTGTATTGACAATCTATTGTTCTGTACCAGTTTGCATTTGCTATTAATTAACAAATTAGGTGACTCTACAATTAATTCAAAGGCATTAAAGTAATGAATCTACATCGAGTATCCTTATGAAATTGCAAATGAATTTGATTGTTATGGAACAATGTTGTTCTTGACTGGAAGATAACCTAGCATTCTGTTCACGAGAAAAAATATATTAGATGACTTGAAGTCATCTGCATTAAAGGAAAGATAATTTTAGGAGAGTCTTGGGAGCAAAGATAGCATGAAAATGACAGCAGGTAAAAAAAAATGGAGAGATATGATACATTAGGAATTACTTTAATAAAACTGCATGCATTGTTAATATGCTTAGTTGCTAGTTCATCATATTTTATCAAGCAATATTTAGAGTTGGTTCGCTTTGGAGAGACTTGGATATATCAATAAAGGATTTAACTACTGGTGCATATCGGCCATACCATTTTTACCATATTGATAAGATATCGGCAGACTCTTACATTATACTATGTCAGCGCATGGTACTCAACCCACTTTTTTCTGTGCCGGGACCAATACAAGAGGCTTGGGAAAAAAAGTACCACAGGTGGAAAAAGAAATACAGAAACAATTTCATGGGAGGCCTGGTAGAAAGATGCAAACATATAGCATCTTTAGGCATTAAATGAATAAGCACCCTTTCACTATTGATTGCCTATTTTATTGTATTCTATTAAGCCATAATGAAAATTAGTTTGTTTTCTGCCAATTACACAGCTTGCTAGTCTTTTAGTGAATTAGGTGATTTGACATTCATTTTCAGTCTGGGGCATTGCTTGGGTGAATAGAAAATGCTAACTGGATTTGCAAATCGGTATGATTGTCTTGGAATCTTATAACCTGACTTGAAATGACCTAGCTTTTATTCATGATAGAAAAAGAACTTTGGACAACTTGAAATCATCAATTTTAAACTGTCATGATTATAATGATTTTTGTCAATAATTCATTATTCATTATCCTTGTTTTGCTGTTGTTAAATTACCTGCATTATTATTTTTCTGTTTTATTCTTTTCATGTTTTTATCAAATCATGGAATAAAGATTATAAGGTTTTTAGCTATTTACAAACATAACTTTCATTTTTCAGTAAGTAATTATGACATCTTATAATATCTTGTGGCGATTCTAGACACTTAACGAACAAGCATCTTTAAGTTCTTTTCACCTACATATGCTGTGTTCCAAGTACCTTCCAGTTGCTATGTGGGTCTGGCATGGGTAAAGATGGGAGGAGACCTTTGCTGAGCAAGATTTTAATCCCTATGTCATGTGGATATAACGTTTCTTAGCTATTTTTATCACAATTCCTTTAGCTAGGAATATCTTTTGGGATAATGCGTGAACTTATGTGTCTTCTTTTGGTGAACTGTAACAGTTGCAACACCAGGAACTCCAGGTGGTTCATACACCCTTGTGGCGGCTCCAATCGAGGCATTGCCAGTTTCTGCTCGTCCTGCAGGACCGAACCCTCAAATTCAGGATGCACTGTTGCAGCCAGCAGCAGCATCTCAGAGTGTACTGGTTTTAAGTCCATCTCCTGGGAATCTATTAGAGCACTGCAAGTCCTATTCGGGCCCGAATCCTCAAGTGCATGCAACTGCCCTTGCTTGTGGTGCCCGTGTAGTTTCCCCCAAGGCTGCTGCTTCACTGATCAAGGCTATTGAGGCCAAGATCAGATCTGGAAGTGCTTCAGTTGCCAAGTCGGCACTTACAGGTGGCTGCAAATTACTGTCTATCCAGAGCCCTCGGCCTCATGCCATTGAGGAGGGCAAGAGCGAACATGCACCTGCGAATGCCATACACAAAAGTCAGGCAGAAAGTTTGGAGGAGATGAAATTGCAAACAATTGATATGATGTCGAGGGAGTTGGTGGTTGATCCTGACCACTCTGGAGCTGAAAATGCTGGGCAGAACGGATCCCTTTTCGAGAAGCAGATCGAATTGCTGGATACAGCGGGGGCTGCTGAGGATCTGTCCATGTTTGAGAAGAGGGCTTGGACAGAAATCAAGTGTGATTGAAATGCATATTGGCTCTACTAACCTTGATCTGTAACATACCACCCCAATGTACTTAATGTGTGAATGATTTGCTGACATGGGTAGGGTTTGTTGTAAAAAGTAAACTTGGTCAAAGATATTAGCTACGTTACTGTAGAAATAATCAACTAAAATTTGATGCGAGATGCCCAAATATCACTGCTGATCTTCACCATAATGCAGATCGCTAGGCTTCTCGCTATCATGGTCTAGGCCTATAAAGCTTCTGATACAAAATCCATTTCACTGTTCTATCAGTTCATTGACCGGTATATCATTACATGAAGTTCATTACATGCATATTATATCTTGCACAAGTTTTACTATTACGGGGCTGTTTGGATTCCTGCGACTGTATATGCACTGCAATTCGAGTTGCATGAAACTGGTATTGCATGTAGTTGAATAAAAAGAAGAAAAAGAAAGAACAGCAACATGCAGTGACTTGAGGCAATCCCTTGAAGGTGTTAGGAGGCATCAACGTTGGGCTCGACCTCCTGCAGTGCAGCTTGAACCGCAGAGGATAAGCTACAGGTTTTTAGGGCCGCAGGTCGAGCTGCTGGGTTTTGGGTTCTGAGCTACACCCGACTGGCAGCTCAATCTGTGGCCACGGTCGATTGAGTTGTGGATCGAGATGCAGGGATCCAAAGAGAACATTAATTGCCAAGCTTTTATGTATATATGTATATATATATATGTATATATGTGTATATATATGTATATATGTATATATGTGTATATATATGTATATATGTATATATGTGTGTGTATATATATATATATATATATGTTTGTGTGTGTGTATATATATATATATGTTTGTGTGTGTGTATATATATGTGTGTAGATATGTCTGTATGTATAACTCTCGATGGGAGCTTTCTTTCTTTCCGAAATGGTCAGACGAAATTCGATTTAAGAGTCGGATTCTGGTTGCAACTAAACCTATTTAGAGGTCCTCCTCGACTCCTCTCTCACCCTCACTGGAGAATTGGCCTCGATCAAAGTTCACTGCCAGTGTTTTCCTTGATTTTCTCTCTCACTACGTCTAATCACGGTTGGAAACCATGTAAAGAATATGGCTATTTTCGATTTGCCTTTCTCCTCTTTCTTTTGGACCTTTTAAAACCTCGATTTGGTCGGTGATCGTCGGAATTTGGCCAAGAAAGGCAACGTGCTATTCTCCTCTATTTTCGGAAACATACATTGTTTTCTTCTAATTATGACGGCCACCGTCACCGACGCTTGTCGTCGAGGCTTTCCTTGATCCCTCCCTGTGGCTGGAAGCTGTGGTCAGAACCTTTGTTTAAGAGGTTGAAACCTTTCCTTGATGCATTGGATCAATGGTTTAAGAGGTTGAAACCTTTGTTTTGATTTGTTTTGGTGCTGCCGGCAACCAGTCTTCGCCGACCAAGGGTTTCCTAACCCCATGCACCACCACAGCCACCTTTGCCTCTCCTTTCTTCTTTATTGCTAGAGAGAGATTTTGTTCTTTCTTCCTCATTTCTCTCTTTTGTTTCTCTCTTTACTAAAATTTTTCTTCCTACTCTCTCTAGAGATGATATATCCAGTAAGATACTCCTTTTAGTGATTTTGGATCAACCCCGATAAAGAGCTCTAATCTATGGTCGTCGGATAGTGCGCTAGCCCTACCTTGGCCCTTCCTTGACATTGTTGGAATTGGTCACCCTTGATCTTTATTGAACCACCTATATCCTAGTCTAAGCATGATCAGATGAATTCCTCTTTGATGGAACGACTGAAGTATCGAGCACTTCCCCTTAGTTAGCCTTATGAGGATATCGAAATTTAGAATTTTTATTCTTAAATTAATCATGATTAAATTTTAATAAAATAATAATATAATTTTGGATATTAGGTTCTAAAGGAGGATTTTAGAATTAGTTGGATTATATGCTCATTGTTCGTGTAAGGTAAGTAATGATCCGTCTTTTCTAGATTTTTTATTTATGTAATATTTTTACATCAAAAAAATTGTTAATCGATTTATATGTGATTTATGAATTTATGAGATGGGGTTTCGAATGAAAAAATAGATATATAATTCAGAGTAATATTTTTAGGACTATTGTTATATATTGATTGGATTATGATATATATATATATATATATATATATTATTTTATAAAAAAAAATTGATATGTGTCAGATTTAAACTCTCAGCCTGAGTATGTTTCGGACCCTACCAATTGAGGGTTATGCATTGACACTTTAACTATTATTGGGCTCGTTGATTCTATTTTTGGCCTTACCACATGATATAGGTGCGATATTCTAACCCACTCCATCATATATAAGTATGGTATTCTGACCCACTCTCTAGGATATAAGTGCGGTTCTATTTCTGACCTAGGTACAGAATATAAGCGTGTCCATATTCTAAGGTTATTGAGTTGAATGTGATTTGTTTCGAATCAGATTAATGATTATGTATATGAATATTTGAAAGATATAAATTTTAATAGATTTATGTTTTGAAACATAACTAATTATGTTTTTATACCGATTAATTGTAATATATATTTATATTTTATATTATTACATGAATTGTCTAGTTAAGGTATTCATTACTTATCGGATTATTTAGCTCATTATATGATTTTTTATTATTTTTATAGATCTGAAAAACTAGCATGACTAGGGTTCAATATGGGAGAGTGACTAGCAAAAAATAGCTATTGCCAAAAAATAGCTTTATGCATCATTTGCTTCTGCAGAATTTAAATCGGTTGAGAAAATCAATGAATTATGTGACATTTAGAGCTGGATTCATCGAATATTTTTATTTATTAATTAATATATATGTATATATATAAATGCATATGTACATATATGTACATATATATGTACATATGCACATATATATATACACACACACACACACACATACATATATATATATACATACATATATATATACAGATATATATACATATATATACAGATATATATACATATATATACAGATATATATATATATACAGATATATATATATATACATATATATGACCATATATATGTATATATATATACATATATATATATATATACATATATATGACCATATATATGTACATATATATGTTCATATGCATACATGCATGTATGTTTGTATGGATAGCTAGTTCTTACCTTTTGCTTTACTAGTCTAAGTTTTAAGGGTTGACACCAACTCAAATTGAACACTATCTTTTTTTTTTTTGTCCAAGTGGCAAGGGATAATATCATCCAATAGAGAGTCAATAATTTTTAATAAGATTTTTTATATATCAAGGTCTGATAAGTTTCTCCCAAGTGGTCTTACAAAATTTAACTCTTTTGCTAATTCTTGAATCTTTTAAAATACATACATTGGATGTGCAACTTTTTGCTTATTCAATCTATTGCCATTTGATGACCCAAATGGGAGGTGATTTAGATTACTAGTGATTTTTATCCTGGAGTAATCTAATTTTCGATGATCTAAGATCATTGTGTTTGTTATTCTATATTTCAGTGATTAAAGATTTCTAGATATCCACAAGTAATATATTTGGTATTCCATAGAAATCCAAGATCCCTGGCCATATAATACCAAAGCTATCCTCGATATATTCCATACAAATATATTTATTAATCATATAAAATATATTATAATAAAATAGTAATATATTGATTATTAATATATTCCATAAAAATATATTTATTAGTCCTCTAAATTATTAATCTTATAAAGATATATTAATTCTTATTATAGAACTAATATTTTTATTTATAATTGTAAATAATTATATGATTAATTATATATTATGATATCATAAGTATAATATATATAATATTAATATAATATAATATTTAATATTTAATATTTTCTGTGGATTATGAGATATTTTTGCTTTCAAGATATAATATCCAACCTTAAGAATGGTATCCCACCACTAGGTTAGGTGGTGATTTTAGGAATGTAGATAGTTTAAGATTATTGCTACACAGAATCACCGTAGTACAATTAAATACCGTGATCTCATTATTTCCACTTACATCATCTTTGATCTTAGGATGAACATCCCATACCAAATGCCTCCATAATGTTGAGCATATATAGTTGATCAATGGACCAAGGTTATGCCAATTGTGGATTTTCTTTTTCTGATTTAAGATTTCTTTGTCAATTTAGCATTTTTTAATTATTTAAATAAGTTATTATTATTATTTTTATTTTCCTGATTTTTTATTTTTTTGAGGGCGAGGGGGCGCGGAGAGTTGGTGGTTTGGGCCAACCTGGGCCGAGCCACGGAACAGGAATCGCCGGACTCGTGGTCGGTGGTCTGGAAAAGGGTACGAGCATATTAAGCGGTCCAGGTTTTCTTATTGTGCTTCCTTTAGAAAAAGAAAAAAAAGGGGTTTTTGTCGCCTCAAAACCCTCCACCTCCGGCGTTCTAGCTCCAAAAGCTGGTTTTTCCTTCTTTTCTTTTCTTTTCTTTCTTTTTTTTTTTTTTGGGCGAACCCAGCGGAGTCCAAAAAGCCTTCCCCGTCTCCGGCCACCGACGTTCCGATCCTTGGTGGCCGATTCGAGGTCCGTAATCTCCCCCCCCTCTCTCTATCCCCTTCTCTAATCTCTAATCCGAGTCAGGGAGGTTATTGCATTCATGCTTTTGTACGATTTTCGATGGTTTGATTCTGTTATAGATTTCTTTTGTTTGTTTAGTTGCATATTTTCTGATAAAGTTGGGATTTTTTGATCGGATGAAACTTTTTCTTGATCAGATTGCCCATGGGAGAGAGCTTGAAGTAGTGAACTTTTAATTATTTAATTGATAGTAGTATGTGAAGAGATTTTTTTCAATATTTTCTGGGCTCTGGTTGTGCCGCAGAGTTCTCAACCATCAATGGAGTAAATCCTTGTTCGAACGCCGATGTTGAATCTAAATATTTTAGTAGACAAGTCATTGCTTATGTTTAATAGATAGTATTGGCTCCTGGTATTCTGTTTATGGATGGTATCGGTAAAATTTGATGTACTTTAATGTCATGATGTTCTTGAAATCACTTGTGTTATTTGACAGATATGAACACAGGATCTCGGTTTCTGCCTCTTTTTTTTTATGTGGTCTGGGATATTGTAGTTGTTGATAGATGCGTGACCTGATTGCTTCTGATTTCTTAAAAATAAAGTTCTGATGGGAGTTTATGTCTGTCTTTGAAATTCTGAAGAACTAAAAAAGCTGCATGATTGCGTTTTGAACATTCTGTTGGGATGTAACGGATGGATGCAATCAGAGCTTGACTTTCAATTCCAGTCAATTTTGACAGAAACCTTTTTTCTTGTTAGAGGGAATCTCCAAGTGTCTTTTTTGACACACTGTCTCTTTCCTAGAAGGCTATGATTGCTCCAACATAAGATGGTATTGTAGATTTGCAAAGGTTGAACCTATGAGCTAAGTAAACCAAAAAGTTGTCATCTTAATGCTTGTTTGGTTCTTAATCATTTTCATTTAAAATTTTGCTCTTGTATCCACTGCTGCACTCAAAGTGTTCATGAGCTCTGCCTCGTGAAATACTATTTTATTCTTTTTTTTAATGAAATTGCTTTTTAAAAAATTGCTATTCCTTTTGTTTGACATCTCCATACATTTTTCAACATCACTGTAATTGTTATTTTGTAATTTCTGACTACTTTTTCTACATTGGCTTTGTTATCATGATGATGAAATGTCCGTTATCCTTCTATGTATGCCTTAGGAATCTTCAGATAGGAGTTTGTAGTGGTAACTGGCGAAGATTCAAATTGTTCTAATATGTCATAGTTTTCCACTGGTAGTTTATATATACAAATTGTGAAAGGTCTTCTCAAGTATTCTTATGGTTTGATAAAAAATAGAGATCCTTGATAGTGTGTTTTATACAATGTTTTAAATCTTATGGTATGGGGGTGTCCCAATTTCTCTATGGAATGGGACACGCCACTATCCCGCCCTGTCTCCACGGCGGTTCTCGTTGAGAGTCCTATAGGTACCTTTCCTCTCTCTCTTCTTCTTTCCTTTCTTTTCCTTTCCTTCTTTCTTTTTCTTCTTTCCTTTCTTCCTTCGTTCCTTCCTTTTTTTCCTTACCTTCCTTTCTTTCCATTTTTTTCTTCTTTCTTTTTCTTATCCTTTCCTTTATTGCTTTCTTTGTTTCCATTTTCTTCTTATTTATCTTTATTTTCTTCCTTCTTTCCTTCTTTTCATTTGTTTTCTTCTTCCTTTCTTTCCTTTTTCTTCTTCTTTTCTTTCAATTTTTCTTTTCTTCATATTTCCTAACTTTCTTTCTTTTCGTTTTCTTCTTCTTTCCCTACATGGATGGGTTTTTGAGTTCCGACCCCGTCTCGATCCTGTTTTTGCATAAAAACGGGATGGGACGACTGGGATGCCCCTATCCCTCTGGGACTTAGAACCTTGTTTCGTATGATATTCAATTCTTTCATTTTTTTAGATGTATATCATATTTCAACTTGTTGTTCTTTTAGCTGCAGTATTTTGAAATAAGGAAGATCGAACTGTCCTGAACCGTTCGGTTTGGAGCATATCGAGTCGTACCGGCGGCGGACCAGGATGATTTTGGCAATGAAATCGAGAAATCGGCAAGGGAGGGGGAGAAGGAGAAGGAAAGAAAGGAAAAGAGAGGGGGGGAGGGCAGAGGGTGGCGGTGAGTGGTGATTGCTAGAATAGAGATGAGGGAGGGAGGGAGAGGGCTTTTGAAGCCCTTTCTCCTTTGTGCATCGGAATAGGGGCACAACCCCTGTTTCGAAAGGAAATAGAAGCTTCGATTTCTTTTGTATTTGATTTTTAAAAGTGAAGTAGGCAGCCACTACTGACTTTACTTATTATTTTCTTGAAAATTTTTTAAGTGAAGATGACAATGGCTGTCGAGTTCACTTAAAAATCAGAAAAATATAAAAAAGGGGCCGAAGCCCTTGTTTCCTGTCGAAAGAGGTGCCCTTGTTTTGATGCATGGAGGAAGCCCTCTCTCCTCCCTCCCTCAACCTTATTCCCACGGTTGCTGCTCACTCCCTCCCTCTCCCTCTCTCACTCCCTCCGCCTCTCTCGCTCCGCTGCCTCTCCCTCTCCCTCCCCCTGTCTCTCTCTTCCGTGCTCTCCTTCTTCCTATCCCCCTCTCTTGTTGGTTTTTCTGTCGGTTTACATCCCGACATGTCATTGGGATGTACATACTGTACCGACGACCTATTTGCATGGGTGCTGATTTTGGTACCGTAGACCTTGTTTTGAAACTAAATTGATTTTATCTCGCAATTTTTGGAAGTATGTTGCATTGAAATAAGTTTTGTTAGATTCGGCATACTAAAAATTAACTAGACTATTTGATTTGCCGTAATACTATGCCATCTCCCGAGCTTTATTCTTGGTGGAAAAGCCACTTTTTAGAATATGGTTAGCTCTATAAAGACTTGATCATATTCTGGTTTTTTGAACTTTGTTTGTCCTCTTTTGTCTTGATCTATATTATTTTGCTAATTGTTATTTGTCTAAAACTCCTTTGGCACTATGGCATTTGGACAGCTACGTGTTTTATTTGGATTAAAGATGGGCAACGGTCCAGCTCCATTTTCTGATATCGGGAAGAAGGCAAGAGGCAAGTCTCTTGTTTCATTTATATATTCTTACCAAAATGCTGGAAAATAAAAACCAACTTTTGATTTGTGATACTGAAAGTTTTAATGGCTGAGATTATGTGGCTTTACTACATGGTTTCAATGATATTATGATATATTATACTTTAAATTTTAACCATATTTATATGAAATATTTGTGCAACTTAATATGGAGTACATTTTATCAGAAGACTTAGTATCATTTTGGATAAGTGTTTCATTGACAGGTTCAGAAGCTATTTTTCAGCTTCCACAATCTAATTTTCATTAACACATGGACTGGATTTGTTGTGAAGCCATTTCAATTTTATTTTGCTCATGTATTTGTATCTATTAGATACTATGCTATTGCTAGATATAGCTTCGCTTGCAGCAGCTTCTACGTGGAAAACTCAACTGCATGAGATTTTTGTTTTGTCTTGATATAGCCTGAAGACTTGAATCCTGTAGTATCATTGAACTAACATATTTGACCATGAAATATCAATCAAACACTATGCTTATAGCACACACGGGGACACAAGACACACATACAGAGAGCTCATAATATGCACCAACAAATGAGACACACTTACACCCACAACCCGCAAACATACAGATCATACACACAAGAAAGCACACAGGCACATGCAGAAGAAGACGAAGATAATGGAAACAACTTATTGGTAAAGCCCTAGCTGTCAAAACCCCAAGCTGCAGAAATTGGCAAACAATTTTTTTTGTATTTTCTACCTTTTAACACAATTAGCAGAGGGGCTTAATTATACTGGATATGCTTGGTCATGGTGGTGAGTTTAGTGGCTGATGACATTATCATCCTTTTTAATCAAGGATCCTTTTCAGTTTATGAAATTGAATTCGGTATTTGGTTTAAGTTACTATGAAATTTAGAGGTATACTACTTTAAGTCGTCTATGCAAGTTTGAACCTAAGGTGCACCATTTTAAATCCTGGATGGATTGCACTCCAATAATTGAGAAATTCAAGAGAAGATTAAAGTGTTTTCACTAAATTTCTGTGCTAATGGGTGCACCCATCCTTTTTGAATATCATATTCTAGACACTCTCTCTACCTTGTGTACGTTCTTTTTAATTCTAGCAGTTATTAAAACTTCATCAGGACAGATGGATTTGTGTGGTCGAAATCATATGGATGCTAAAAGAGCCTCCTTGAAATATGGGATAGGTTTGTTGAACGAAAGCCAATGGTCACGGCACATGGTTAGTTATTTAGACATGAAGGAGGCACTCCTAAGTGGCTTTGTTACTATGTGTTGATAACACTAGTCTCTGTGAAGATATCATATATATGGGTATTGTGCCCTGAGACTTGGTTCCTTTCTATTTTAGTGAGAAGGCTATTCTTAAGACAACAGACATGCTTGAGTTTTATGGTTAAAGGTGGATTCACAGTTATAAAACTTGTTTTGACCTGCAGAAGTCTGGCATGTTTGAATGTTTGGAGTTGTTCCTATACTTAACCATCTAGTTTGGACAATTTTTTGGTGATAACCTATTCATTTATGGACCAGAGTGACATGATTGTTAGTTCCCATTGGACCGATTTTAAGTTCAATTTTTAAATTATATACTTACACTTTTCAGCTTATGTATACAACACTAAACTTGAAGTGTTTGATGAGATAGTTTTGAGATGGCCTTGTTCTATTTTTTTTTATTAACTAATACTTTTAGATTGGTGGCACTAGTTGCTAGATGTTTAAGGTAATATGAAGAAAGGTGGTATGTGCTATTCATGCATTTATCTGGACTGCTAGCAATGACGAGATTCTTGAATGCAAATCCTTTAGAAGAGTTAGACCCAAGGTCCGCAGTCTCGACACCAGGTATCGTACTGGTACCTTAACGATTCAGTATGGTACAGTGGTACTGTGTATACCCTGTTCCGAAACGACTCCCTAACAATTTTTGTAACTTTTTATCTCGGTACGGCTCGATACAAGTTGGTATACATCTTGGTACGTTTTCGTATGGGATGGTATGGAGCCCGTACCAACTTGAACTTGAGTCTTGCACCGGTTCTCACCCGGTATCGTACGACATGCACCATATCAGATGCTACGATAGTCCATGGGTAGAACTCAAGGAATTTTCCTCTTAATATATGTTGTTTCCTTCTAAAGAAATACATCAAACACCTATTCACCAATAATACTATGGTCAAGTCATACACTCCATTTTCATAAAATGGTTGAGTGTTTGGAGGAATAATTTCTGTTGGATATTATGTCAATGTCCTTTTATAGGTTGCTTTATTGGACATAATCGTTTAAATATTTGAGTAGATTTAGATTCATGGAGGCAAATGTAATTATTATTTTGAAGTTTTCCTTTGGCTGGCCCATGGTTCTCATTAATTTAGGGATTTGGGTAATCCTGGTACTTCTAGTGTTGTTGTTTTCATTATTTTTCTGCAGGTTTTGGTCTTCCCTTTCGGGTGGGCTGGTTTTTTTACATAATAACATTTCTGGTGGTGTGCTCCCATTTTATGCAGAACAAGTCTCCTGCCAGTTATTTGTTTTAATATTGTTGGTACTGAACTAGTAACAGAATGAAATCAATCTCTTCTGTGGGTGTTGGAGGATCATCCAAGTTTTTGAGGTCCTCTGTGCTAAGTGTTTATTATTGAGAACATATGATTGCCGATAGTTCGAAGAATGCTACTAAAGCCGAATGCTGATTTGGCATCACTTCTGCTGTTGAATCTTTTTTGCCTTCTTGTATATTATATTGCTTTACAAACTTCTTGCTTTTCATTGTGTCCCCTTTGATGCCGATACATGAGATAATCTGATAATCAAATTTGTATTTCTCGTGAAGTCAGCTAATAAATTTTTTATAATTGTTCCTTGAAGATCTTTTGACGAAAGATTACAACTTCGATCACAAGGTCACTTTGACAACATTGAGTGATGCTGGACTGGTAAAAAAAAGGATTTCCTGCTTTTGAGTGAATTTCTTTATTCAGTATCAGTAATCTCATGTCTGGTGACATCCTTTAGAAAAAATAAAAAATTAAACTTGCGCCTGGAGATGAGGTTTTAAGGTGATGTTTTGTTGCTTAATGTTCCCTCCAGATGTTTAAGCATATTTTATGCGATTGTGATATTATTGCTAATTTTTCATCTAAGGTTTTATGTTAATCCATTGCTTATTACAAATTATTTATGAGAATGCTGCGGAGATGCTTATTTGTCTAGCTTACACCAGAATCACAAAGTCATAGTGCTGCACTTGACTAGGGCCATAATTTAGTATAAACTTATGGAATTTGGTGAAGAGCAAAATGATTGAGACAAAGGAATAAAGAAATAACAATTTAAACTTAAACATTTTGAGTAGTGGAAATTTTACATATGACGGGAGAAGCAAATTGAGCTATAGATTGTTTTCCTGGTAAGCAGACTATTCTTGATATTTTCTCCTTTTGTTTTGCTTGGTTCTGCTAGGGTTTATAATTTATTCTTAAAAAGGACGCAACAGGTACTGACTAATAATGTTTATGCCCAACAATCAATAGTTCAATTTAGGATCTATCTTACATCAACAACATGTTACATCTGGCTCTCAGCTGACTGTTTTGAGCATTAGGATTGATGCTGAATCCTTAACCAACATGACTATTGGGAAAGAGAGGGGCCTTGCGTGAAGCATAGGAATTAAATAGAACAGAAATAAATATTGATAGCAATGCCCTATTTTTAGCTTCCTTTGATATGTTTATATGCTAACATATGGAAAAACTAGCATTTCCTTAGGAAAGAAAAAGAGGATATAAATGTGTTGAACAATTTTTTGGAGAAAAACTTTACAAATAATTTGCTATTGTTTTGCACCGTTGCTTTAATTATTTATATAATTTATTCTTATATAAAACATGTTTTTCATGAAGCTCAGATTATGATAGAAAATAGTGAACTAATAGTTTATATCATGGTCGGTGGAACTGTCCTGAACCGTCCGGTTCGAGGCATCCCGAGCCGTACCAATGGCGGACCGGGATGGTTCCGGTAACAAAACCGCAACCCCATCATCGGACGGGGAGAAGGAAAAGAAAAAAGAGGAAAAGAGAGAGAGCGAGGGAGGGAGGGAGAGGGAGAGGAAGGAGAGAGGCCGACCGACGGAGGCAGAGGCCGGGGAGCCGCAGAGGCGGAGCCCCGCTTCCTCTGTGGGGAGGCTCCCCGGCCTCTGCCGGCCTCTGCCGGCCTCTCTGCTCCTTCATCTCCCTCTCCCTCCCTCCCCTGTTCTCTTTCTCTCTTTTCCTCTCTCCCGTTCTCCCTCTGCCTCGCCTCTACTGTGTTGGTACAAGGCACGGTGCGGCGCGGGGCAGTATTAACCTGCGCCGCTGGGCAACCGGTATGGGGCCCAGTACCGGCACAACAGACAATTTATATCATAATTAGAAGGTACTTGCTCTAACTAGGTTTAGATGGGATGCATGTTACAATTTTATCATTTTTCTTGTATTTTTTGAGTTCATTTGTTGATGACTTTCTAAGCATTTATAATTCCAAAATAGAGTTAATGGAACCATAATTATTTTAGGTCATAATTTTCATATTACTATCTTCAGGTTTAATTGCTTGTTAAAAATATTTGGTTTTTTTATTCTCAATTTTTGTTACTTTGTCAAGGCATGAATTGCAACATTATTAATTTGGATGTACTTTTGAGGAATGTTAATACAAGGTCTTCTCTACTGAAGAAGCCCTGCAGAGGGTTCTCTCTCTCTCTCACACACACTCACTGTCCCTCCGTCTCCCCCTCCCTCCTCTGTTTTCTCCTTTCTCCGTTCTCTGTTGTCTCTGCACCTGAATCTGAAAACAGGTTCTACCTCCCTTGCTTCTCCTCCACCTCATTTCTTCTTATTTTATATTCTTCTCATTTTCCTCTTTTTTCTTCTGCCTTACTCCCTTCCTCTTAGCATCTTTGTTGTATATCAGATCTGACAGCAGTCTGGATATTATTTAGGCTGCCGAGTTTTCTTTTAGAGCTGGCCTTTTACACAGTGATACTCATTATGCAAGTTTATGAACCTTGCATGCTATGGAAAATTTTATATGTTCTTTTCAGAGTTTTTGTTTAACAAAAAAGTTATTTCACTTGTGCTCATTGTTGTTTTATATTCTTCTACTGATGCCGATTATATGGACAGGGGCTTACGGCTACAGGTGTGAAGATAGATCAGCTATTTTTTGGTGATATAAGTACTCAATATAGAAGTGGGAAAACAACTGTTGATGTCCAAGTTGATACCAATTCCAGTGTAAGTGGAGGATCTTGGATCATCATGCTTTAAGCTTTTATGTGTGAGTTGATACCAATTTGTGAAAACCTCATGCCTGCTTTGATGCTGGCAGGAGTCTATTATTGTGATTAGATAAATATGGTATGTTTTCCAGTAGGGCTGCATGCAGGATTTTTTATTCTATGCATATGTATGTGCTCAAGTTAACATTGAATGACCAGACATATTTCTTCAATTACATATGCTTGTGATCATGAGAAAATGAGCCTGAGAAGTGTATTCTTAATGTTACAGGTCTCGACTACAGTTACTGTTAATGAATTATTTGCTGGTGTCAAGACTTCATTCAGCTTCAGAATACCTGATCTAAAGCCTGGCAAGGTTAGTAAGAGAGCGAACATAGTACTTGTGTAGTTGTATTTTATATCTATGCTTTCATTCTACAAAGCTCCTGATTGTTCCAGTTGGATAAAAAATATATCCCTGCAAGTCTAGGTCATTTTTTTGGACATCTTTTTGAAATGTGCTTCCATGGCCTTAAAGGAAGAAATATTCAGTAAAAAAGAACATCTCCTGTGCATCTGTCAAAATAATAAATTTGGCTTCGCACTAGGGCACTAGGAAGCTGATTAGGGGTAGATTTTGATATGAGTTGAACCTATTCTGACTTGGTTCTATTGCAAATCAAAATCTAGACTAGTGTTTGGATCTAGATCTGATTACCTAACCAAGTTGGGTTTGGGAAAAGAGGCAGCTTCAGTTAAAGAGACAAGTAAGAACTCCTGTTATCACTTGGAAAAGGTGACTTATCATTTGCCAAAAAGTCTGTAAGATGAGGAAAATTAGGGAAAGTATATTCGAACTTCAGTTCCTCATGGGACCCATTTTAAAGGACATCTCAACCTTGATTTGATATTACTGATATTATGAGTTATTGAACATCCATCCAAAAGATTCTAAACCCTTACGTTACATGAAAGTACAAAACTGAATTATCTTTCCTACCCATGGACTCCTGATTCAACTTAAAATTGTATTGGAGTTATCCCAATTTTAGAGTCTTCATGATGCAATCTTTTTTATTATACTTAGATTATGCAGTCTTCTGGGTCTTTAATGATTTCGAGATTTTTTGATTAAACATCTCGGAACTTTAAATTAAAATGGAAATATGCACCGTTTTATTTCTAACTTATGTATATACTGACTGGAAGGCTTGTGATTAACAATCATCCAAGTCCATATTCATATTCTCATTTTTCCCCCAAGTTGTCTCAGTGCAAGTGTTGTCTTTGTGAGTTCTGTTAAAATTCTGCTCAGTTACATAGAATTTTCTAGCTTGTCTGTCCTTATAAAATCTTATTCTCAATTTGGACCCGCTTCCAACTATTCTACCATCACCATCATCAAGCATGATATAATGCTGGCTTCTATTTTATTAGTATGACCTTGGGTGGATAAGGTGTGTCCTCATTGCTTGGACATTTGTTGACACTGATTTATTTTCTGATAAAAGAATCACTATTTACTAAGCTATCTAATGTAGTAGAACTATGTAATATTAAAATTATACTTGCTCCTTGTTTCTGTGATCTCTTTCACTGTCAGTAAGGTCTAAGAGTTTTCTTTATCATGAATTCCTTGTATGTGCGCTAAGATTATGATGTTCACCTGATAAAAACATAAACCTGCTGTGTGTTCATTTCATACAAGGATAGTACATACTCCATTATCATATTATTGGTTATTGGTACTTTCAATCAAAAAGAATTTGAAGCATAATGATGAGAAGGATGAGAAAATCAGATTCTCATAAGATCCTTTCTTTTCTTATTAAATAAAAGTGGCTCATGTCTTTTGTTAGAAAGATCAATTTGATGTTGGAAAAGGAGTCTGATCATTTTTTATGCATGTTGTTTCAGCTTGATGTACAATACCTTCGTGTCCATGCGGCGATTAATTCTAGCATTGGTTTAACACCTACACCTTTGCTGGAGTTAGCAGCAGCTATTGGCAGCACGGAACTTACTCTTGGTGCTGAGGTTGGGTTTGATAGTGCTTCTGCATCTTTCACCAAATACAATGCTGGGATTGGCTTTAACAAACATGATCTCTCTGCTGCCCTGATATTGTAAGTGCTTTGTTATCTATGTATTGGTTGTTCTTAATTATTATAAACTTAAGCCTCTTATTATCCACTTAATACTGAAAGCATAATGGTATAGTTCACATTAGCGTTAATTATTTTCTTATCAATTAATTATAACATTTCCTGCCTTTCATACCCAGTGCATGCTTCAGTTTAAAACATTGTTTATTTATTGGTTAGTCATAAATTCCATGATAGTTGGAATTTCTACATTCTTGAGAAGTATTGTTGTGATCCATAACAGCAATCTATCTTATAAGTATGACAATCCTTACGTATATTTGTGCCATATATAATTTGGTTCAATTTGCTTCAGTTCATGATGAAAACACATTAAATGCATGTACAAGCACATTAATTCTACAGGTGTCAGAAAAATACACCTATAGGTGGCATTGTGTCAGCTTCATCTTGTCTCAAGCCAGTTGTACTTAACCATGACAATATCTAAATCCAACCTTTCAACTGACAGGTTAAGTATTCAAACACTAGCTAAGCTTATTTATTAAATTGTGACACACTTGACCCATTCAATTAGTGGGTCTCAACTAATATGCAAATTTGACATTAGCCCACAATTCATCCCAGCTAGCTTAATCCCTAGAAGATAGTGAGAAAGTAAGAGCTACATACTTGCTCTCAGCTCTGTGTCGTCATCATCTTGCGCCTCACTACATAGGAATTGGCCTTGTTGGTCAGCATTCCTTTCCCAAGGCTAGGAATGAGCCAGACAAGCGCCAGGTTATCCCTTGCACAAGCTTTGCCTAAATATTTTTTAGGCTTTTGGAGAGGCCTAAGTGGGAAAATTTTTAGGGTTACTAAGCCTTATCTCAAGTCCAGCTGAAAGCTCAAGCAGAGTTGTTACTGCTCTAGGAAGTAGTCTTCGGTATTGACCACAGATGTAGAAGCAATAGTGGAGGGCATGGGAAGAAGGATGTTGTCAGGATGGATGTTAGTGGTGATTAAAGGGAGGCTGAGGCCTCAGGATTGATGTGTGGAGGTGATGGGGAGGAAGGAGGGATCACTGGGTGGGACTCATCATCAACAATGGTTCATGGGAGGCCAAGATGTTATCTGAGGAGGGGATGGGAAAGGAGGGCTGTCATGCAGTGCTTGATGCTGCGGCGGTGGAGGGGCCAAGGAGCTTGATGTTGTCGATAGAGGAGCCAATGTGTTGGAGTTGGGAGAGAGGAGGCAAGAGAAGAGTGTTGGAGGAAACACGCTAGAGATTTAGGCAATAGGTGATGGGGATTAGGGTTTCTAACATTTAGTCATCTATCATCTTAGGATGAGTGGCTTAGAACAAAAAGTAACTTTTATGTATAGATGTATGATATAAATTATATTTAAAACATAAATTATATATTTATTTCAATTTCTGGCTTAGAGCTAGGTAAGGACTTTACTGGAGCTTGAGACTTGATCAGGCGGAGGATTTGAGGCCCAAGTGCAATTTCAATGTCTGGGTGTCAGGTCCAAAGCCCATATCAAAGTTGGCTTGGCCTGGAACTAGCCTGGCTTGATGGGCTTTGGGCTAGCTCAGGCCCATTTCCAGCTAACTACTTGTGATGGGGTCTCCTGGTTCTGGATTCGGATAGCAGCAACCTCACTGCATCCTCCCCTCCCCTGCACAAAAAAGGGAAAAAGAGGGAGAAGAAAAGGAGGATGATGCCATTTTTCTTGAGCATGGTTAGCATAATTATTCTCTACACCTAGTCACGATGGCAACTGTAGATGTTAATCGACTCCATATTGTTCTCCATTTTGGAAAGGCATGCTGTAAAACAATCAGGTACTTTCTGACCATGGAGAAGAACAAGTCAGTTATCATGTTACTGGAATCATCCACTTCACAACCACTTGATGAGTAGGTGCTCGGCTTCGAAACATAGCTTGTGTCTCATAAGGATTTTGGATAATTTAGATTACTCTACAATTTGGCACAAGAGTAGGCCTAAATTTAATTTATTTTGGCCCTTGCTGAAGTTTGGTTCATTCAGGTTGTCAGCTTTGGTTGTTTGTTTTCTTCTTCTATTTAACAAGCATTATGTTTTTCTTGTAATTTACATATTCTTGAATTTCTGATCTCTAGGGCTGACAAGGGAGAGACCTTAAAAGCTTCTTATGTTCATGTGGTGAATCCAGTCACTGGAGCTTCAGTGGCTGCTGAAATGATTCACAGGTTCAACACATATGAGAATAGTTTCACCATTGGAAGCTGCCATGCTTTTAATCCCCTAACAACAGTAAAGACACGGTTTAACAACAGCGGCAAGGCTGCACTTCTCTGTCGGCATGAATGGAGGCCAAAATCATTCCTTACTCTTTCAGCTGAGTATGATCCCAAGGCAACAAATGTGCCATCGAGGGTGGGTCTTGCACTTGCTTTCAAACCTTGATTGGATTAGCTCTCCTAATCAGGGTGAGAATGTTTCATGTTTTAATGTCATTATTTTTTTTATTTAAACAAAGCTTGCTTTTGGGTTAATATCTAAGGAAGTGGATGTATTTTTGAGTTCAGAAACACGTGGCTGAGGGTCCATACTCAATTTTGACAGAAATTCATCATAATTATGCAAGTTCATATAACACTGTTCTCTAATTTTTTTTTTGTAAGGCTCTGCGTGTGAACCTCATGTTGCATCAGTAAGTGGCAATTTCTCTGCTTTTGTTATTCAGACATCTTATGTTTCAACGAGAGCTTCATCAGAGATAAAATTGTGATTATATTCCCAGGGTGCAGAAATGGGTCAGAGCAGTCTCTTTGGTCATGTGCATCACAATTCATTACATTTTGCTTGCAGTGATTTCATGGATGATATTCTAAATAGCACTCAGTAAAGAAACTCTGATATTTTCTTTGTTCCTTATTTGATATTTATGAATACTAATAGTAAAATACTAAAGTGATATCAAGGGAGGATTCACATCATCAATTTGGGTTAGCTGTGGGTTGAGGCTATTCTTAAAGGTCATTTTTGGTGATATTCTTCCATACTAACTTATTTGACGCCCCTTGATTTTTGCTACCTTTATTTGTTTGTCATGCTGTGGTTTCGGTGAGAGGACATCTAATTTTGGGTAAACTCTGGGAAAGGAGGAAGAGGAGAAAATGGCGACTGGTACATCTGTTTTATCCAGGGGTCATTCAGGTCCAAGAATGGGGCTGTTCCATTGTGCCTTGGGTCATGCCAAGTTAACATGAAGGATTGCATGGTTCTTCCAGTTGATGGTAAGAATGGCGATGATATCGAGGTTTTCAGGGAAGGAGAGGAGGCCTTCTCTCAATGATTGGAGAAATGGTCTTCAGAAGCCCCAATTTGCAGCACTTGAGCTCTGTAAAAATTTAGTCATGGATCTTTGGTAGGGAATTAAGCCAGTTGGATGGCATGAAACTATGCCAGCACAAGGAGCATCTATTGTGCCCTACCTAGTACTTTGTGAGTTGGGATACCTTTTTAAAGGAATGAGATATTAATATATTACTGGATCTAAAAACTTATGACTTAATCTTTGTTACATTCATACCAGAAAAAGATTTGACGTATCAAGGAAGTAGCAAGGAGTTATGCAGTCAAGATGTAATGTTGTAATTAAATTTGGTATACTATAATAGTACTTTATACTATAATATCAATACTAAAGAATTATTGCGACCAACATCAACTATACAGTATAGTAACATTATACAGTAGAATACAATATATTATTATATAATGCTATTATATATGCGAAACATAATAACGAATATATCATGTACTAATACATTGTATGTAACGTTGTGTTTCATTAGTAGGAGGGACATGATCCAGAACTGTTATATGAAATTGGGACTAAGAGTGGCTATAAGGGCATTGTTATTTTGTTGAATATAATGACATTATAATTGCTATTTTTATTTGAGACCAAGTTATCTTCTTTAGCTCGACGAGACACTACGTTGGATCAAGCCTATCTCAGAAAGAAAAAAAACAGCTTGTAACCTACTGTTATGCTATTCAGGTGATTTAATGTTAATTACGATACTAGCACTTGAGAAATCTTTGGGAACATGGACAAATAAAGGAGTGAATTCTGTAAAAGGTTTTGTACTATTAATATACAATTTTGTAGCTTTCCCTGGTGCAGTGCAACGTATTTACTTAGATGGAGGTGCAGGGCCATCAAATAAGAATTGGGTGACTTAAGGTTGGCTAGAGCTCAACTTGAGAAAAGTTCAAGTCCAACTTGGTCTGGAGCTAAATAGAACTCAAAAGAAACAAAATAACTTCGTGCTTGAATCAAGCTTGAAATCAAAATTTAATTATAGCTTGAACTGAGCTTGGTTCAAATTTGATTTAATTTCACTATGATTTTAGGTTATCAAGCCGATCAATTAAGATCATATTCAGAAATTAAACTTGAAATGTGCCTGAATTAATGATAAATAAATCAAGCTTGATCTCATAGTTCAATTTCAAAATTAATTTCAAATCCCATAATAGAACTAGAAATAGGAATTGAAAATGTCAAATATAAATGAAATAGAAAATAAAAATAAAATAAAACAAACAAAAACAGATATGGAAAAATTAAAATGTTAAATACAAATAAAAAGAAGATTTATACAATAAAGAAAATGAACTAAAAATAGAAATAGAAAATAAATAATATTACAAAACTCTATGCTATACTACAAAATAAAAATATTATAACGATAAATAGAATTATAAGAAATGTATTAATTGGAAATAAAAATAAACTAATATATATATAATATAAAAATATAAAACTATAAAATATTAATAGTATCTCTTTTAATATTATAATATAACTAATTAATTTAAATATTAGAATAAGATTGACATTCTTGTCATGCATTCTTTTGTTTGCTGCCCGAAGCTCCAATTTTGGCAGTGGTGCTCCTTTAGACTGTCACCATTGACTTGATTGTCAAAGTTCTCAATGAAAAACGAGATATTGTGTTGAAAATAATTTTTTACAAAAATGCATAAGAACATATATGCATATTGGATCCTGAAAGTACCTCTCCAGCTTAATGCAAATTAAAAATACATATTTTTTGGAGCCTATATTTTACACTTCATAGCAATTTTATAAGGATATTTCGCATATTGAATGAATCTTGAGAGTGTTGGGCAACTTCTAAGCCTTTACTATTAATATTTTTTTTAAGGTTTAAAAAAATCTTTATAAGTATTTTTGTATATCAACAAAGACAAAACTTTGGACATATATATTGGAACAAAATGGAAATTTTATACGTAGTTTTGACATAAACTCAATTTTGTCAAAGACGTTCTGAATGTAAAATAATTTTTTTTCACGTTAAAATATATCGGTACCTTCGTATACAATTGTTAGAATTGGAGATGACAAGCATGGCACGTATCAGGATCCAGGGAGCTTATCAAAATTAGATTTTGCCGGTGGCAAATCCAATCATATAACTACCGGATCCGTTGACTGCTGCGTGAAGTTTGAGTCACCGAAGCTGGCCTTTGTAAATACTCCTCCTATGCATCCTCAGTACCCACGCTTCCAGGCTCTGGCAGTAGCAACTCGCCAGAGATGGCAGCAGAATGTTCCCAAGATACCCCTCTCCTCGTCCTCTTCTTCCTCCTCTACTTGACTTGGTCCACTCCAGTCCACTCTTCCAGCTCTATCCCTCCTCCTCTTCCCATTGTGCCCCTCCCCTCCGCCGCTCAGCTCCGGTGGCAGCTGGGCGAGATGGCCCTCTTCCTCCACTTCGGCCCCAATACCTTCACCGACTCCGAGTGGGGCACCGGCCACGCCGACCCCGCCGTCTTCTCCCCCGCTGCCCTCGACGCCCGGCAGTGGGCCCGCGCCGCCGCCGCCGGCGGCTTCTCCCGCGTCGTCCTCACCGCCAAGCACCATGACGGCTTCTGCCTCTGGCCCTCCGCCTACACCGACTACTCCGTCCGCTCCAGCCCCTGGCGCGACGGCCGCGGGGACGTCGTGGCCGAGCTCGCCAGTGCCGCCAGGGAGTTTGGGATCGGCTTCGGGATCTACCTCTCGCCGTGGGACCGCCACGATCCTTCCTACGGGAAGACGGTGGAGTACAACGAGTACTACTTGGGGCAGATGAGGGAGCTGCTGACTCGGTAAGAAAGCTCACTTTTTGGTTGGTATTCTTGATGTTGAATATCGAGAGAAGTCGGATTGCTTGGATGGAAACTGCCTGTTTGTTACTTGTTCAAGGATTTTTTGGTTAAAGATCGGATCTTTTTGCCAAATATGAGATCCGGTCTTCATAAAGATTTGATTTTTATATCGGTTTTGGAATTATATTTATTTTTCCCACTTACATACCATACGGAATTTTTATTGTTCCTTACCGATTCATTCTTTTCCATTTGCAATTAAATTTTCTCTGTGGAAGACTCCTGATGTTCTGGGTTTTAGAGGATTTACTGGACTGGTGGAATCTAGATTTAGAGAATTCTTCTTCTTGATCTGTTCTGTTTGTTGGGAATGATTACTGTATGATTAGTTCATGCATTTGTCAGCATTCACTTTTAAACAGTTCTCTTTTCGTCCACTTCATTTTTCTGAAAACACTTCAGGCTAAGGGAATTGTGGTTCTCTTTGTGGTGGTTGAATATTTTTGAAGCAGTTATGGAGATATTCAGGAGGTTTGGTTAGACGGGGCAAAGGGAGAGGGCGAGAAGGACATGTACTACCTGTTTGAATGCTGGTTTGCACTGATTCATCAGCTCCAACCTAATGCTGTGATTTTCTCTGATGCCGGACCAGACAGCAGATGGATTGGAGATGAGGATGGAGTCGCCGGTTCTACTTGCTGGTCTCTTTTCAATCGAAGTTCTGTTACAATTGGTCACATTGATGATCAGTGAGAACTTCCTTCTCTATTCCTTGGCTCATTGGTTGTAATCTATTCAGTATTTAAAGGATCATATTTTATCTTTGCAGTTGTGATCTAGCACTTTGTTATGAGTACAAAAATAAATTTTTAGTAAGACTAGAACCAGGTTACAAGTCATCTAAGCCCCCATTACACTTCAATTAGATAAGTCAGACTGCATCCATAGCTGGTGGCTAGGGTTTCACAGCTATTTTTCTAATTATAACTTCGAATGGATAAAGAGATATAATCAACAAGCAAGTTTCCTGTTCTATCTCTGAGGCCTTGATCCAATCAACATGCTATAGTGGCCATATTTGTAAGGATACAGCTGATTCCCTTGCTCTTTCTTGAGCATATTCTTTTCCTCATGCACATCAACCACATAGTTAAGAGCATTCATATGGAAATGCATGATGGATGCAAGTACAGGAACACAAATATCAAGTAGATATATTTCATTACAAATGTGGTTGTAGTTTCTGATGTTGAATTATATGTTGCATGATTATGATCCTTGCTATAACTTTTAAACAGGCTTAGCTACAACCTGTAACTCCATTCACTATCATCTGTTTAGGAGGTAGGACTAATAAGCTAATGTTATACTTATGAGGAGAAAGCATCCCCTCCTAAGCTTTCCTTCAGAAAATCAAACTGTTAGATTAACGAATCTGCAAAATGAAAGAGATCCGTTGGATTCCTAGTTTATAAGTTCCCTAGCCTGTCACTCTCTCTCTCTCTCTCTCTCCTTTTCATATGTATGTCTATGTGTATGCACATACATGCGCGTGTGCCCGCTTGTCACCTTGTATTCATGTTATTTCTCAGCTCCCTTCCTCTGTTCATCCTTGAGATCTCTTATACACCCTTTCCTTGCTGCCTAGGGCCACTCCCTCTCAGCCCTCACTAGTATACTTCTCCATCAATCCCCTCCTCTGCCCTGTACTACTGCCCAACCCCATAACTCTCTTCTTTTGTGTCATCTCTATGATCTCAATATGGAGAGAAAAGGAAGCTTTCTTCCCTAAGGGCTTATTGGGAAATCCAGTAGGGTTGGGCTAGATTTCCCATTGGATTCATGGAGGGAGCTGTCTCTTTGAGTAGGCCCTTTTTAATCCAATACCTCCCCAGTACAAATCCTGTTGGAGGAAAAAAAAGACCCACGGAGGTCTTTTTTTCTTCCTGCAAGGCACCATACCTACAATTGAGATTTAGGCTAAGATTAGGAAGGGCTTTTAGAAGAATATGGGTCGGACAGGACAACAAGCCCGATTCCTATAGGAAATCCAGCCCAATCCTACTGGATTTCCTAAACAGGCCTTAAAGGGGAGGAAAGTCGACCTCTCTCTCTATATGTATGCGTTTGCATGTGTGTGCATGCACGCGCCTCTCTCTTCTCTCCTATCTATCTTTCAAGCATGGACATATTTATGGAATATGCATATAATAGATATGGATACAACAAAAATATTATCACAAATCATCAGTAATAGGATAGAATTTGGCATAACATTGTCCATGCATTGTATGATAGCATAAACATCCACAAACTTCATCTTTTAGTCATCCCATAAATCCATAGTGCACATTCCATTCTCTTTATAGTAACATTGACATCATAAGTCATCCATCATGTCCATCATTAGGAAGTTAATGTTCATAAAGGTAAGAAACTACACTCCCTTATCCTCAAATAAGTGCCTTTGGTGTATTCAAGAAGTATCAAGAAACTGCATAACTAGAATAAGTATCTGATATGTATCCTAGCTATACCTGATGTATATTAATATCTGATATGTATTAGATACAGAAACAACTTGCTATTTGAAGTATATGCATATCCTAGCTATCTAAATACATAGCAGCAACACACAATTGTTCATGCATATCCTATCTCCTGCATTACTTAAATATTACTAAGTCATACTTAAATTTATGTATTCTTGGTATGGATATGTCTGCAAGTTCATCCAAAAAAAGAGAAAAAAATATTGAAGCATACAATTAAATACATTGTATACATCAAGCAAAAGAGTATAAACATCAAGAACAAATTTTATATGCAAAATTAGCTTAGGTCTCTGTCACCATATTATATGTTAGTCTGGTATAATATTTTTTATTGCTTTATTAGGCAAGGAGGTACAACTGAAATTTTATTTACCGTCATTTGTATACAGACAAGACTAATGACCAAATATTGTGCTTGTTGTGGTATATTAATTAGTGCTAAGGGTGTCAATGAGCTGGGGTCAACTCAAGTTTGGCTTGAAAATGAATATGGCCATCTCACGTCAAGCTGAAAATTTCCATCTCAAGCTTCTCTCATTTATTCTTGAGCCAGCTTGATTTTGGGCTTTGACTCAAGTAGCTCAATCTTTAAATAGGAGAAAAGAGAAATGGAATATCAAAGGTGGAAATTAGATGCCAGAAATGGTAAAGTTTCGGATGACATCCTTCAGAAAAGGGGCCATCACCTCCTAACATGAAGTCTGTACAGTGCATGAATGAACTAAACACAGTTGGAAACAAGCTGAGTAGGTTTTTCATGATTTAACTGAGCAGATTACTGACATCAACTCTAAACTAAGGGTTGCTTAGTTTCTAACCTATGGAACTTTAGAGAAGATGGGCTTAGCATAAGCTAGAAGACCAACTGATGAACAAACTTCTTTCTGCTAGACCTAGAAATAATCTTGTTGAAGGAGGAAGACGACAAAAACCATTATCTAGCTTTTCTCAATTGTTTCATGTATTTTGATGCCCTCCTACTTGGTTCTTAAATATAACCATGACCCAGCCTTGTTAGTAAATGTAAATTTTGTTTATCGAACTTTGATGTTCATAGCTCATATGGTGTTTGTATGGTAACCGATTTTCTAAGTGTGCATGGATATCTTGACTGCTGTTTTCTACTTTATTTTGAAAATTTTGTATGATTTTTGTCCTATCTAATTTTGCATTAGTCATAAACAAGACAATTTGCAATATTGAAGAAAGTTTAAATGCAATCACCTTTTCACTGCACATGGAACAGATATTCTCGAGGAGGAGATCCAGATGGGCATGATTGGGTCCCCCCTGAGTGTGATGTGTCCATCAGACCAGGTTGGTTTTGGCACAGCTCCGAGCATCCAAAATCAGCAATGACCCTGCTTGACATATATTACAAGTCAGTAGGCAGGAACTGCCTGTTGATACTGAATGTCCCACCCAATTCATCAGGCCTAATATCTGATGAAGACCTTCAAGTACTTCATGACTTCACTGAACTTCGGAGCACAATATTCTCCCATAACTTGGCTCAGAATGCCATTGTTACTGCAAGCACTGTGCGTGGAGGTTTGCATGATATGCACTTTGGTCCCTACAATGTCCTCCAACAAGGTATTTATAGTTACTGGGCTCCTGAGGAGGGTGAAACAGAGTGGACAATATTCCTGGACTTAGGTCAATCTATATCATTTAACGTACTGCAGGTCCAAGAGCCAGTTCAAATGGGACAGCGAGTTATTAAATTTCATGTTGATATTTTGAGAAATAGAGGGTGGACAACAATCATATATGGCACAACTATTGGGTATAAAAGGCTGCTTCAATTTCCAATGGTTGAAACTCAGTTTTTGAGCTTCATCATTGATGACTCACGTGCCGATCCATTGATCTCATACATTGGCATCTACCTGGACCCCTTTACCGTCATTAAGGGTCTACCGAGTGCTGTTGTTCAGTCTTCCTTGAATGACACCCAAACAATTAAGCTATCAACATATAATCATTCTGGCAGTGCAAGCATAGCAACAATCTAGGATTCAACTGTTTCTTTTATTAAAAGCTGTTTTAGAGAACTGAAGTCCAAACATTTCCTGAATCCTCCAAATGTAGGATCTCGTATGAGCAGCTAAAAGCACGGGCAATAGATCCCTGCTGTTTAGCCTGGGAATGCTCAGGCTCTCCGAAAAGTATTGCCTGTAAATTATGTGTGTATAAAAGCCATTGACAATGCTGATTACCTTGTAAGGTTTCCATTTATTTGTTATTCAAGCTCCAAATATCGATTACTCTGATGGCATCTTGTTTTATGCTTCGGAAGCATGCCAAGTTTTCTACATAGGTTCAATATCTTGTTATATGCATAAAGCATCGCCTTGACTCCATGAACACCGTCTTATTCTTCCATTTGTGCAGTTGAAGTTTGGCAACCTGAACCTTGGAGATGTTCTCTTAAAGCATGGCCAACCATGTACATTCTTACAAAACATTGGATCTAAATAGTTGCAAAGTTAAAGTGATCTTTCTCTCATTGGTTGCCTGAAATTTCTGATATTTGCTTTTCTTAATGCAATCACTGAGGTTGTTCATCCTGGTGCTGTGGAAGCAGCAGCAGAAGTGTTGGCATTGTAGGTGGAAGTATTTTGAGCCTCTTAGGTGTTACAATGGAATGGAATTCATATTTATCCTTGGGCATATTATCATGCTTTGATATTGTTGTGAATAAGTAGACAAAATTTGCATGTTGCTTACCATGAAATCTAAATGAATGCTAATCTGAAGAACCAATCATCTTTATTGCTGCCGTTTATCGCCTGAACAAGCTTAGTTGATGCTTCCTTTCTTTATTGTATGCTGCTGATGGACTGTATTCTAGGCCCAGCCTCATTGGGCCGGCCTGTTGGTCCGGCCCGATGGCAACTGAGGGCCTGAAGGCCCTTTTTTCATTCATAACAGGGCAGAGCCCTGGTGAACTACAGCGGAGGAGGAGGAAGAGTCCACAATGACTTCTGTCGGAGGCTAAGATAAGCCTAGCCTCCACTCCTATTTAAGCCGTTGACCCTCCTAAGTCTTTTTCATCGGTAGATCTCACAACTGCCATTGTTTTCTTTTCTTGGTTGCCGACGGTTTGGATTCATCATGTCCGCCAGGAATCGAAGCCGGAGAGCTCACTTGGGCAAGGTAAGGCCTTGGTCTTCTTCTCTTTTCTTCTTCTTCTCTCCACGACACTCTTCAAGATAAAGCTTTCTGAATAGTGCTGGGGATTTTTGATACATAAGTTCAAAAAAAGCAAGGGAAAAAAAAAGACTTCCATGCAAGGACAAACTCTCCAAGATGGTTCGTGAGGCCATATTTTCAACTATATAAATGTCATCCAACTTTGATTTGATATCACACTTTCATAAGTTCTTGAAAAGATCCTCCACTATAATCATTGTAGCTAGGTCTGCCAAATTGATACTGTTGTAGACTTGCAAGATGATGGGGAGAGAGAAGGTGTTGGGGGGTGGGGAGGCAGTTACATATCTGAATGGGCATGAATGCATAAACATGGATTGTAGTAATGAACCCTTCACTGAATCATCTTATGTTCTTCTTTTAATTCTATTAGTAGAGCAGCTATTGTAGGTATCTTCTTTGGTTGCAACTTTGGCAAAGGCAATTTGTATTGCATCTTTCAGAGTCTTGCAAATCTCTGCATATTTTGATTTCCCTTCCTTTGCATGTTTTGAGCGGCAACAACTTTGGCAAAGGCCTTATGATGTGCAACCCTTGCAACCTCATGCGTCTTGCTTTAGTATAATTTTTTTGCCTGAACCATTATTATTTTTGAAGTGAATTGCTTTGACAGCATCAAGAGAAAGATTGTTCTACCATGCAACTATATTCTCTGGGAAATAAAGTTTTGGATTACTTGCCTTTTGGCATTACTAGTCCATTGCTTCAAGATGTACTCCTCCAGAAGAAAACAAACTCCAACAATAAAAAATCAAAAAATTAAGTCATGCCTATAAAATGCCAGAGTACTCAGAGTCTTGCAACAGCTACAGTTTGCTTTCTTCTTGGACTGATCAAAATGGATGCTTTAGGTCCTAAATATTTTTATTAATCATAGTACTAAATCAAGATAGATGCAACTTACTTTGTGTTATATAACTTACAAATTTCTATCCAAACTCAAAAGAAACAGTATGAAAACAATTTGGCAAATCAAGTTGGCTTATCAATTTATATTGCATATTATAGTCTGATATGGATCTAGGATTACAAAAATTTGGCATCTGATGTTGGTTTGTCCTCTTTCATAGTATGATATGTAAAGCTCTTGAGTATTGAGACAATTAGTTCGTGCTATTTGTGCTTACCTTTTGCAACTTTTATACCCTTTATTGTTGCCACATTGATAGAGGCCACAAACTTTTCTTTGGTTGCGCTCTTGGTGTTTGGTTCTTCCATCTCATATCTTCCAAGCTGTTGTTGCTTGGGAATGATGATCTTTTTTTTTTTTTCTTTTTGATAATTGAACAAAAAAGATCATCATACCCAACAGTAGCTTGGGTATGATATATACATATTTTCAATCCCAACTTACCTAACAAAAGGAAACGAGGGTAGGGTATAACATGAGCTACAACAACGCTGAAGGAGTGAGAGGTGGATAGAGATTAGGGGAGGCATTGCTACTTTGATAGAAATTGGGAAGAGAGTGGATGGAGAGTGCACATGATTTATAGGCTCCACAGTGGCTTCACATTGACAGAAACATGGATAGATTCAACTAATTGTTATTTTTTTGGAGGGCTCTTAAAATTAGAGGATGAATCTAGTCAAGTTGGTCCTCAGTAAATCAATCTATAGATTTTGTTTCCATAAATGTTGCAAGCTAATTTTGAAAGTGAAATATTGTATAAAGATATAGGCGATTTGATCATGCATTGCAATAGGCCTAGCTGACACTCATGTTTTTTAAGTCAAGAGGATGAAGATAGTGGAGTCTGTCCTCATTAAATTATATGCATTATTTCTGTAACCTCCCAATCTAATTTGGAAACTTAGGCATAGGATGAAGATATTGGTGCTTTGATGCATGGAAAGAGGCCTAGTCAACACTAGTGTATGTAAAAAAAGTGGGATTCTCTCCAGTTCATGGTTGAACTAAGAAGGTCCAATTGTAATCACAAGCCATCCATGTAGCACGCATGGCCATGATTTATTCAAATTGCATGCAAAATCTTTAGAGCTTTTGGTTGCAAGATTTATTGCTTTCAAAAAATAGTGAAAACAAAAGCAATGAATAGCAGAAGTTTTGTGCAAATACTATATTCAACATCAATCTCCATGTGGTATTTCACTAATTTGTAGAGGAGCACAAAAACAACAAAAATACCGAACAGACACCTCCCAAAGTACCTCTCATAACATCTCTGATATATTCTGTTTCTTAAATTCAAATTTCTTATATAACGAGGTTTTTCTTTATAAATGAATAGTTTGTGTATATTGGAAGAAATTCCATAGAGCATCATGTTTCTGATGCATTCCCTGTATTTCTGTCACAAGCAGACCAGTTCAGACTTCTCTGCCCTCTGTCAAGTTATTCTTGGATAAAATCAGTCCTTTGACAATCTGTGTGATGTCTGAGGCACATTGACTGTCTTATACAATGTGACTTCAAGACCTAAATTTACGGGTTCTCATTTTCACAGTTTATAATGTGATTGACAGATAATCACATTTTACACTAGGTATCATATTACTTTTGTAGAAGGTATGATCAATTTATGATAAACTGATGTCATTTTCCTATTTAGCTTTTTCTGCTAGTTGCCACTCTGAATAGATACAAATGATGTCATGTAAACAACAGCTGGAATTGTGAGATCTATATTTGGGCCTTTTGTTGTGCTTGTAAAGACATGAAATCTTCCTGATTGGCTTGTGCACTGGGGTCATCCAGGCAATATGGCGAGTCCTGTGAGCATATATATATATATATATATTTACTAACTTACCACAATAATTCTTTATTTTTTTTACTTCCAAGCTAAACAAATTTCTTTTTTGATTATATACTTCATTTAAGACCAAAGTAATTGTTTTCTTGCCTGAATTAATGCTGCAATATCTTTTTGGAAGCATCAAAGAATTATCATTTCGTTGTATGACCAATGGCCAACCAGCCTTAACTCATCTGGTTGGCATTCCTCTCCAGTTTGGAGGGATATAGTGCTCGAACCTTAGTGGTGAAAACTGCACCATATTTCTTAAAAAGCTGTATAAACAATGATATGATAGTTTGGTCCACCAGGATACCACTTTTTTACAGCAGAAATGTGAGTGAATGTGGCTAGGAATTTGAACCATCTTTGGTTGGCTAATATTACTAATCATTGATGTATCTCATTATGCACTTTCTAATGTTCCGCAAGTAGGCAAGAAGTCAAAATTCAAAACATTCTATGAAAGCTATGTCATGGCATCTTAATATCTCATACTAGTGATAATTGATATGTAAAGGTACAAAATGGTAAACTCTATGTCAAAAAATTGAAATTGAACAAGGCTGCTAACTTTGGTTTTTTAAGTACTATTTATCCTGATTCCTAAAGTATCTAATGTAATGGAAACAGGAAAAGCATACTTTTCGATCAGTTATGCTCACATGCTTCCATGATATGTTTAAATAAATGACTGGCACATTATTCAGAATTAAAACATGGCCAAGATTAGTTAATAAAATGTTATTTTTGCTTATTTTGTAACAAGAAATAAAATAACTATTTAAAGCAAATATTAACATTAGCTGACATAATCAATAAACCATCCCTAAAACATTTATGAACTTTTGAAATGTAATAGAAGGACTCCAGCAATGTTATTTTGCATGAGTGAGTATATGGACCAACTTAATATTTTTTCATAAATATAATTTCATGGATATCCAATCATTAAACTAATTTATGTTAATTTCAGCGACAATAGAAATCCAAGGATCTCGAAAGAGAGAACAAAGTATTCAAACCATCTACTGCAATGTACTAACTTGAAGGAACCTATTTAAAAAGAAGAGGTTTCTAGAATGCTGGTAACCTTGACTAGCAGTATATTTTAGTTGATCTATGTTGTCAAATAACTTGTTTTCCTCTGATTTTCCAGGCTGTTGTACTCTTTGTAATGGGTGGTTATGGAACATTTCTTGGATTCCGGATAAGATTGTCAAAGGATGCAGTGAGTCGTTATTTCATGGTGATAAAAATTTCTGTAGAACATCAACAGGTTTATTTGCAATGATTTGATATAAAATGCATTAAGAATTTAACTTTCATGGATGATTATTGGAAAGAACTTAATGCTTTTATGGATAATCACCTAGGGCATTGCATTTATGTTCCAGTAGATTTCTTATCTTCCTTCTGTTAACCAAATCTTCTATAGTTACATGACTTCTGGCCAGAGTTGCATGTAGATGAGTTCTTGTACAATAAAACATGTCTTGAGATGACTGTGGATAGGTCATAAAAATCAGAAATGGTGGGTCATGCACCACACGAACATTTAAACATCTCATGATTGAAGTCGGGTAAAAATCTATCATTCAGGCTGGGTGTGCCAGTCTACACTGATCCTCAGAATGACTTCATTATGTGAGACTCGTAATGAAAGAAAAACTGGTCAACTGACTGGATCCAAACTGTAACATGAAAAGTAGATTTTCTTATGAGCAACATTTATCCAATTACATATCTCTGTCCACTGTCTTATGAAGTTCATATTTTTTTAGAATATACAGAGTTATTTCTAGTGCTTTCTGCATCTACTTAATTATATTGTTGAAGGACTCAAGGCCAAAGATCTGCATCCAGAGCTCCTTGGTGGCATGTTTTTCTTCTTTTTTGCTTTTGGTGCAACTGGTGGAACAACTTCTTTGCTCACTTCTAACAAACCCAATTTTTGAGAGGTACCTAAAAACTCTGTCCTTATGAAATATGAACATGTTAAGTATTATTCTCATCTTTCCGAATTATTGCCTGCCTTTTCTTCCTTTCTTCCTTTTACTTGCATGATTTATGTAAAGCAGGGCTGTAACACGTCTGTTGAAAAATATCTTCTTTTATTCCGAGTGCATTATCCTTGACATTTGGAGCTATTACTTCAGTCATAATCTCATGTATACTAATTTAATAAGATCTGATCTTGCAGTCTTCATGCTGTCTGCGGTTTCATCAGTCTTGCCCTGCTGACTGTTCAATCCATTTTACCAGCCCTATTTGAGGTAGAGATTTTGACAAGTCAAAGGATACCATGTGTTTTTCCCCCAGCTATAGATGTTAAAGTTGGATTCAAATGCCATAGCATGAACTATTATCTGTTTCTATACGAAATGTAGGTGTCGGATATCGGATGTTTAGAAGATCATAGCATCTATTTATCTCACTTGGAGTACAATATACACTTCAAGATATAACACATATATAACGAAAACTCTGGAGGATGGTTGGAATTCAATGTTCTACATCCTCATAAAGGATGTCCTAAAGGAAAGGGAAAAAAGATGATGGTAGGGACAGCCCAAAAATATAAAAACACTGGAAAGCAAAACTTCAAAGAATTGCACATGTTAAGGGAGCATCTCTTGATTTTCTTCTTGACTTTCATGTGCATCACACATCCCAAACACTAGTCTTTCTAAAGGAAAATGATATATCACATAAGAAACATGCTTAGTTTTCTTCTTCTTGAGGGGGTTATCCCCCACCCGGCTACACCAGTGTAGGCAGAAATTGTTAGATATTAATTCAATTATTTGGTGTTGGTCGCCCAATGCCATTGATTACTTGTGGCACAATTCTTTTCAATTTCATATTGATGCTAAATGGTCAATAATTTTTCATGGCACAATGTCTAATAGTTTAGGTGGTTAATTTTTAGATGCTGCCACTATAACAATCCAGAACCTCACTCAAAATGGCTAGCCGGAATGTATTATTTGGATTTTTTAATCCTATATAAGTATCCAAAATCTACCTAGCGAATAATCGATGTGGGACTAAACACATGCCTGCACGGGTCCTCATATACTCTTCCCGTTCAAGTCCTGATGTCCTCGTCAGACTAAGGTTTTAAATCCATTCAAATCTAATCACAATTACCACGATTGGCCCGTAGTCAGTTCCAATGGCTCCGTGTTGCAGTGTCCTTTAGTCTACATAGGTTATGGATCGGATCCACTTTGATACTATTTGTAACAACCCAGGATCTTACTCAAAATAACTAACTGGAAGGAATTATTTGGTTTCTTGATCCTGTATAAGTACCTAAGATTTACCTAGCGAATCGATATGAGACTAAATACACGCCCACACAGTCCTCATAGCCACCAATGATACACGCTCGTTGCTACTTTACTTTGGTCTTTATAGGACATGCAGTATATACTCACATTAGGATCATATTGCGTTACTTTATGTATGATTTTTTTTTTTAAAAAAATGTGTTGTTAATCGAATAAAAGGATTTTGAGTTTAAGTTCTTTCTCTTCATCTGCAGGAAAATCCAGGAATGAGGACTGTACACGGCCTTCTTGGCAGCAGCATCATGACCCATGCGGCACCTGCACTTCAGCTCGGTCTCAGTTTTTGACCATTAGTCTCACGCTAATGATTTCCCAAATAATCCGAAAGCAATGTTCTGTTTCCTCGAAGGAGATGCGTCGTTGCATCAGTTTTGGTATGAACAGTTCTTCAGTATTAGCATGCATATCATTTTATTTAACTTGCAAAACTAAGGCTATAAAATAATATCTAATTACTGAAATTAATTCTAGGGTAGGTAATGTAACTTCAATATTACCTTTGTGATGAGAACAACAATAAGAAATTATTTTGATTTTGCAGAAATAGTGAGTTAAATTATTAATGCAAGTTTATTGCTTATCTATCTTTACCCAACATATGAATGAAATGGGATACATCACAATCGAGTAGTTGCAAAGGCATGGTAGATTGTCTTCATGATGAATGAAATGGGAGTCTATGATTTTTTTACCCATTCGACGTGTATCATAAATTTATCTGCAATCAGAAATTTAAGCCTACCAGAAATATGCAATGAAGACAACGAGAGGGATGACCAAGGTGAGTCTGCCAAATGGTAAATGGCAACATATGCTGCATGAACTTTTATTGGAGCTGACCCCAGGGAAATAGTGTAAAGGCTATCCTTGAAGCATGCTACTCTACCAAGGTGGTAGCATGGAGGTAAGGGGGCTTGGACTCCACCCAAGTTGTCCGAATTCGAACGCGCGGGCTTCGATTAAATCAGGAGACCACATGCCCTATGTACGGATGACTCTGTGTGTATTTGCTTTCCTTCCATCAGTACTGAGGTGGCGCTGGGGTGATGTACTCATACGTGGATGGCCCAGTGAAATTTTTCATGAGTTGGGAAGGGCACGCGGAAACTCGTGATCTGCATCTAATATTTTCTGATGGAAGGGGAGCTCAATGGGAGCTGCTACGCGGGTGAGGTTCTGTCTCTCCCCCTCCCCTTCTATTTTTCACCAAAAAAAAAGAAGCATGCTACTTTAGGGTTGGCAATGGTTAAACAATGTAACTTGATTCAACCTATTGTAAATAAGGTTAGGTTATTTGTTTAATAAAATAGTTAGATTTAAATTTTTGACCCATTTAATAGGTAAGTCGGGATTCAGATTGATAGATTTTTACCGGTCTTATATCCAACCTAAGCTGTATAGGTCCAACTCTTACTCATTGCCCTTTCTGAGTTGAGATGGCCCGTGTGCAATACTTCACTACATGGCTCAAGGGCAAAAATTCAAAGAATATTATTTTTGGTAGATTGAGGGATGAATAAAAGGTTTTTGGGTAATGTTAGGAAAAAGCAAAAATATTCCTAATAGGAAATTGACATTGTGAGGAAGAAAGAGAAAACATAGCCAATGCGGTGATGGGCAGGGATTTACCGTCACCAAGAAGGAATTATATGGCTTGTAGCACCGGAGTCAGGAATCCACTCACAATACTTGGCATTTAAAAATTTTTATATTCTATTAATGAAATTTAATATTTTAGAAATAAATTTTTGACTTTAAATAAACGAAATTTGTGAGTGGCCAACAACGACCCTTGCTACCTTTTCATAGGGGCCTAAGCTTGAGTAATCATGGCATGATCAAGCCAAACATCATTAATTAGGGTGGTGATTCGACCCATCAATTTGATTTATTCACGCATTTTAAGCAAATTTTGATTATAAACGGGTCAACTCATTTAGACCGTTTATTAAATAAGTTGAGTTCATATTTAGATTTTTGATTTGTTTAATGAATTATAATTCGAGCTATCTAACTTGTTTAAAGCTTGCTTAACCTGTTTCTGACCTATTTAACTTGACTTGCTAAACTTGTTTAACCTATTTAAAGCTATTTAATCCGTTAAAAATCTATTTAACCTATTTAACATGACTTAACCTATTTAATAAATGAGTTATATGGATTGAGTAGAATTACTTGTTTAATAAATAGACCGGATTCAGATTTGAAATTTTAACCTGTTTAATAAATAGAACGGGTTCAGGTTTATAAATTTTTGACCTGATCTACAATCCGATCCGTATCTGATCCAACCCGATTCTATTTCCATCCCTTTCACATCATTTCATCTAGCATAAATATTCTTGCTACACGATCCAGACGGATAGAAACATTATAGCCTACACTGCATGCACCAGCATAGCCGTGCATGCTACCAATCACCAAGGCGCATTTCTACAAGTCCATCAAGACGAGCGTATGATGAATGAAACTAACAGTAGTGGGCTTTGGTGGTTGATGGCGTGCACAGCCATCTGGTGCTTACAGTGTATATAGAAAATAATTTTTGATGCGGCGGGGCCTCATCCTGTTAGTACTGCTACAACGTAATCTGATCTCACTGAAAGCAAGTAGATCACGAACCTTTACGGCTCGGGGTTTTCATCCAGAGAAATCGCCATATCGACTGTTCTATTTACTTTCGGATGAGCGCAGAGCTGTTGATTAAACTACTCCTAGGAGCCGGTGAAACTAAAGCTATTGCAGAAACTGCGATGAATGTGGGAGTGCCTTGCTCGGTTTAGTCAGTTTAGAATGTGGAGCCCGTAGATGAAGCAGTCGTTGATATCGATGAGATAGGCGTTTGGCGTTGGATTTACAGCCACCAGAAGACCCAATGACAACTTAAATGGGTGTCAAACAAGCAAACCGGTTAATCTTGGTTAAGCTTTCCTGGGAAACCGGGCTTGTCGATCCCAAGATATAACGTGCCACGGTTATAAGTTGCTAGTACTTCATGAGTTTTTGATGTTATCCTTTAGATCTTTTAACCCTTCCTACAAGTTCTATTGATTCCCTGGCGGGTTGCAAAAGAAAGACAGCAAAGACAACCTCATCAGAAAATTTAGAGTAGAATTTGAAAGGCCAAGAAGGAAATGTAAATGAATTGATACGACCATAAGTTGTGTGTCACCCACTAGTTGTTTCTAAACTGTCGAGAATTCCCCGTTCAGACCTGATCTCACCTGGTTTTTCACTTGTAGGGAAACTTTGAACTTAGAAGGCAAATCGTCGTTCTTCTGAGTGCCCGTGACGGGCGTTCCTGGGGACTCGGGTCACCGTTGATCTGTAACAACGGAGTTTTCGTGGTGATCACATCGCCATCACGTTTCCCTGACGGCCCCATTAATAGTTCTTTAAAAAAAGAAAAGGGCAACTTCTTCTTCTTCTTCTTCTTCTTCTTCTTCTTCTTCTTCTTCTTCTTCTTCTTCTTCTTCTTCTTCTTCTTCTTCTTAAGATAACATTCCATATAGTTCTAACTTGAGTACATTCAGCCATGTCAAAAAAAAATGAAGAGTACAAGATGAAAGAAATATCTCCTACAGATATCCATGTGATCTTTTTAGAGTGTCGGACAATAAATGAGGCAACCTAGTCTGCTGCACTGTTCGTCTTCCAAAAAGCATGTAAAATCTACAGATATCACGGATAAGAGGATGACCATCACCATATATGTCCACTCCCTGACAACTCCTTCTTGCATGATATATATATATATATATATATATGAGTATCACGTCATTGTATTCTTTGCACTAGTGATGTCCTTATTTCAATGATCTTAGCCAAATGATCTCCTTGGATTCTACTATATTGATGCCTTACTTGATCTCTCCAAAAAAGGGTGGGCATGTTAATGGAACCAAATAAATAATTCAACCTTATTAAACCTGGAAAGGAGTATTAAAAACTTAGATCAGGACGGAAGCCAACTGAAAGCCTGCTCGACGGGCCCTAAGTGTTTGTTCATTGCACCGTAGCTTCCAAACTAATGGGATGGTTCCTTCCCCTCGGGAAGGGCCGCGTGATTTTCCATGCTTAAGTCATCTCTCTGATGCTCTCCAAAGCGAGTACAACGCACATGCATGCAATGGATCACGTACGATTCCCAGATCCTATAAACACCATGCATCCCCACCTCTCCTTGTGCTCACCGATCTCTTTCTCATGGCCAAGCCCAATCACATCCCATTCTTCCTCCTGGCCTTCCTCCTCGTGTGCGATCCCTCCTCAATTCTCTTCAGCCGCGGCCAGCTCTTGCCCATAGTTGATGAACCAACAAGAGACAACATTAGCAAGGTTCCTATCTACATTGTCCACGTCCTAAAGCCCGATGGCACCGACTTCCTCTCCGCTGAAGAGCAGGAAAACTGGTACAAGTCCTTCCTGCCCTCCACCCACCTAGAAACTGGCGAGCCGCGGTTGGTCTACTCCTACACTCATGTGATGAGCGGATTCGCCGCGAGGCTAACCCCTGAGGAAGTCCGTGCCATGGAAGACATGGAGGGGTTCTTGCACGCCTACCCGGACCAGGAGTTTGAGCTCTTCACGACGTACACGCCGAGCTTGCTGGGGCTAAATGGGTGGCAGAGCCTCTGGCGGAACTCCAGTTACGGCGAAGGCGTGATCGTCGGGGTGATCGACAGCGGGATCCACCCCACCCACCTTTCATTCCAAGACAACGGAATGCCACCCCCGCCGCTAAAGTGGAGGGGCAGCTGTTATTTTAGCCGAGGGACCTGCAACAATAAGCTCATCGGGGCCATGGCATTTCGAGGCGGAGCCAACCCCTCGCCACTCGACGACATCGGCCATGGCACGCATGTGGCGAGCACGGTGGCAGGGAGCTTGGTCCCCGATGCCAACGTCCTCGGCCAAGCCTGGGGCAATGCGGTGGGCATCGCACCACGCGCTCACATTGCCGTTTACAAGGTCTTGTTCAATAATGTTGGCTCACAGAGTGATATCCTTGCCGGCATAAACCAAGCCATCGCCGATGGCGTCGATGTGCTCCAAATGTCCCTGGGCTTAGTCTCGCTCCCACTCTTCGAAAGTGTCAATCTAGGCTCTTTTGCAGCCATTCGGCGCGGAATAGTCCCTTGCGCTGCCGCCGGCAACTCGGGCCCGTACAGGAGCGTAATCGCCAACGATGCCCCCTGGGTCCTGACCGTCGGGGCGGCCACAACGGATCGAAGAATCGCAGCCACGGTGAAGCTTGGGGATGGCACGGAATTGAATGGGGAATCTGCTTACCAACCAAGTGGGCTCCTCAACCAAATGCCAATTGTGTATCCGGGAGACAATGGCATTAAGGACTACAAGGAGTGCAAAACACTGTATGGGATCAATGTCAGAGGTGCGATTGTCTTGTGTTGGGGGCAAGCGATTGGAGGAAATGCTGCCATGGGCCAGATAGTTAAGGCTGCCGGAGGGGCCGCCATGATCGTTATGAACGATCAGTTCCAAGCGCTCACCACTGCAGCAGAAACCCACTTCCTTCCGGCAGTCCACGTGAGCTCTCGAAATACTGGGAGGATTCTAAACTACATTTATTCAACACTCACACCGACGGCGACCATTGAATTCAAAGGGACGCTGTTCGGAGTCCGCCGGAACCCGGCGGTCGCTACCTTCTCCTCGAGAGGTCCGAGCTTGGTGAACGGCGGCATTATAAAGCCGGATATAATCGCGCCGGGTGTGAACATTCTTGCTGCATGGCCCGGCAACACCAACACCTTCAATTTCCTCAGCGGCACCTCCATGGCGACGCCGCATGTCTCGGGGATCGTTTCTTTACTCAAGAAGATCCATCCAGGATGGACACCGGCTAAGATCAAGTCGGCGATCATGACGACGGCATACGCACAAGATTTTAATGGGAATTTCATCACCGACCAATTCCCCGATACCAACCCTCGTAGCAGCTACTTCGCTATGGGTGCGGGGCATGTGAATCCTGCAGCGGCAGCAGATCCAGGCCTTGTTTACGACATCGATGAAACCGAGTATATCGCCTATCTCTGTGGCACCGGATTTTCGAATAGACAAGTCACCATTATCGCCGGTCGTCGCATCAACTGTTTTACTCACTTCCAAATAACCGAAGAGCAACTGAACTACCCCTCCATCTCGCTGGCTCTAGGAGCAGGTGCAACAACGATCGTTAACAGGACGGTGACGAACGTAGGAGAGGCCAACTCGATTTACTCGGTGCAGATTGATGAGCCTAGTGGTGCAGCAGTCGATGTTTCTACTAATCGGCTGTCTTTCTCTTATGCGGGTGAGAAGAAGAGCTATCGTATCCGGTTTAGAGCCAGAAACACCACTCCAACACCTGGTTCGGTCACCGAAGGACAGATTTCATGGGTTTCAAACAAGCACGTTGTAAGAAGCCCCATCGCCGTCACCTTCGCATGAGAAACAGCTTGGCCCCTGGTTTTGGGCTGGAACACTTGCAAGTAATCCTATGTGTGCAGACGGAAAAGCAATAATGCTTTTAAATAAACAAATATCACCATTGATGGCCTTTCAAATTATTTAAAAGTATTTATTCTTTCGAGGTTAGATTTTTTTTTTTTTATGCTTTCTGCAACGTAGAGTGCCGTTAAATTTTAGATCGCCACCGCATCTCCTAATTATGGAGATGGATATGGCTGTTAAACGAGATGCGGTGGGTCACTTTGCGCTGCATGCCATACACAGCGTGTGGATATTTGGCAACGTCCATCTATGTGATTGGACGACATGGCAGCCATCTAGAGACGTATAGCTTTCTGATGTATAAAACATGCACGACAAAGCATTTTGATTCTTTATCGAAGCAACATGGTTTTCAAATTGTTAAAAAATTATAGTGAAGGTGGAGCCTGCTTTAGCAGAGCTGGAAGGTACAGGGGAAAGTCTAATGCAACTGACACTGCAGAGTGCTGTTGCAGTATGGCTGCCATTAAGAGATAGAGGATGATAAAAAAAAAAAAAGTCTACAAGAGCATGCCTATCGTACACCGGGCAAGTTGTTTGACGGTCATTTATCTTTTGATGATAGCCATTCAGAAATGTATAGCACTACAGTGTGCGAGCCGCGCTATATAAAATCCGAGTGGAAGTCTCTGAAGGAGGAGGAAAGAATATCAGCTAGGATAATTCAAAACAAAAGATCAACAGGTAGTGACTAGCCCAAAATAAGGTGAAAAGCGGTATCTAAGTTCGCTTGCCTTCATGGAAGGTGGGTAGACAGGAAAAAGAATGTAAGGGGCCAGAGGTCGCACGCTGTATCTTCCGGAGCAAACGATATGCAGAAACACTATCATCATGGAACCAAGCTACAATTAGCGCTGAATCCTATCAAGACTAATGTCAGTTGCACCAAAATGGAACAAGGCAGTACGAAAGTCCCTCGCTAGCACAATAGTAGAGAAAGAAATGGCACCAGCCATTAGGATTCATCCTTAGGTCTCCTCAGAATGCTGAAGCTTGCACAAGCAGAAGGTGGATGAACCGATCCATTAAAATTAATTCGGTAAGACTCCTTCTTACACTAACCTCTTTATCCTCTCCATAGAGATATGTCCCAATCTCTCATGCCATAACATAGAGGAATTTTTATCTATAAGGTTCCTTTTATTACCAACTATATACATAGATAAATAATTATGCTCAAAATCGGTATCTAAATCAATTTTGAATAAATTATCAACCATAGTACCAGAATCAATAGGAATTTTATTTTTGAAAAGTGTCATTTCATTTTCAAAAAGAAAACCATATCCTTTTACAACTAGTCTGGAAATAGAAACTAAATTCCTACTAATATCTAGAATATAAAAGGCATTAAATAAATCTAAAGCATATCTCGATTGTAGAACTATCCTAAAAGTTTCAATTGCCACACCTCGTGAACATCCTTTATTTCCTGAGTAGGCCCATTGTTCACGTGTTGTTGGTTTCCTTCTGTTAAGAAATCCCTGCATAGTATCGGTAAAAAAAGATTCATGACACACAAGAGATATAAGATTACCTCTCTTTTCAAGCCATTTGAGATAGTTTTGGCCGTCTGTCTTCACATGACTCCTTTTCTTACAAAAGAAGCAGCTTACTTTATTGCCATCAAATTTTGGTAGCACTTTATGCTATCTCTTTGTATGCAGGCCATTCTTGCTTCTCTTAGCTTTTCCTTTATCATTAATAACCATATGAGCACTTTCTGGTTGATCGTGCTGTTAGATTTTGACCCACATGACTAAACGTGGGTAGTTACTGTAACCACTTACGGAGAAAATTACGCTGCATTATCCTTGATGGTAAGATAACTTCACGGATCTCACCCTCTGCCTAGAATGTGAACACAAAATCGGTCTCCATCACCGGGTGTTTGAACAGGGGTCAAGAGGGAGAAAGAATCGAAGCGTTGATCGTTCAGCAAATCCATGGATCCAGGTATGCAACCCTTCATGGTTCTATTTATGATCCTATATACAGATGGTTTACATGTGGTATCAGAGCCTGGTTTATCCTAGAACCAGATCACAGTAAAGGGTAGAACTAGATCATGGTAAAAGGCCCATTTTTGACAGTTCATCAAGCCATGGGCAGTCCTCCATGGCCGCAGGGACTAGGCATTGGGATGGTTCAACCCTGTGACGACCGATCAAGCAACCAATCCCAATGCCGGATCTGCGTCGACTCTCGGCCGTGGCTTCCATCCTATCCCAATGCCGGATCTAGCCGGCATATGGCGCCGAGAGCCAACAAAGAATCCGGCGTAGCCGCCAGCCATGGCCTCACTACCACCGGATTTTAAAAAAAACTCTTACGGGATGATCATTGTCGGGCGACGGATTCCTGCGGGTGACTCGATCCCCCGGGCAGTCGCCGTCGGGCGGCGTTGCATCCGACGGCAGGCGGCATGAACGCCGATCGCCGCTCCTCGCCGCTCCTAAGGGCCGACGAGCTGGGTTCGACGGAACCCCAGCCCGCTGGCGTTGCCCCTCCTGGTGTGCGACCGCCGGTGGGCTCGCCATCGGGCGGCGAGTCCATCGAAGGTAGGCGGGCGCTCGCCGCCCGGAGATTGGAGGCAGGCGGGCTGGGTTCAGTGGAACCCTAGCCCGCCGCTAAAAGAGGAAGAAGAAGGGTCGGGTCGACCCATCTCCTCTTCCCATTTAAAAAAAAAATTATTTTATGCATAACGGGTCCGGGTTTTGGGTTTCGACCCGAACCTGTAATCATTAACCCACTGCATTAAAAAAAAGGGCATAACGGGTTCGGGTTTTTTATGTTTCAACCCGAATTCGTTTGGCCAATAAAAGGGGATTATTTGGTTAAGCCCCTCTGAATAGTTTATTTATGCAGACAATCCTTCCAGGGCTGTTAGAAGGAGGAATTATGTTCATTTAGTCCCTATTAAATGTTGAACTTATGCATACAGCCCTTCCAGGAGCTGTTAAAGAAAGAAAATATTTCTGTTAAGTCCATGTGAAATATTTTATTTATACTGAAGTCCTTAGAGGGCTATTAAAAGATGAAATTGTTTCTGTTAAGCCCCTGTGAAACATTTTATTTATGCTGTCATTCTTCTGTTAGAAGTATGCCCTAGAAGCCAATTTGGCCGACGCATTATTTTATTCTGGGACATAAATTTGTACTTGACCTAATTATGAATTTATTAAGTTGGGCATTCTTTTCAT